>JBBBDQ010029285.1:427500-447175 GCA_037127315.1 Ascarosepion bandense
TAACTGATTTAACAGAGAATTTTCCTGTGGTTGTTGGCTGTTTCTGTTTACAGTAAACTGGTTACCAAGCGTGTATCACGTATGAGACTTAACTGACTGATATGAAATAATGTGCAATGTGGTGCAATGGTTATTTGTCCTGCTATTTTACCCAAAACTGAAGGTAGAAGACGTTTCACACTTTTCCCAATGGCATTTAAGTGAATACAACGAATTCAACTGGAATTCGAAGTCGGATCTACCTATTTCCCATTCCGAGTCAATAACCATTGCACCACATTGCACATTATATCATATCAGTCAGTTAAGTCCCATACTTGATACACGCTTGGGCAATCATGTCTCTTTTGAGCCATATCTGACTTGGCAGAAGATTTTTTCGCACTAGTTTACCATTTCTTTCTGCGGTAGACTGGTTACTAACGAAGACTATAGAACCCTTCTGTCCTGCTATTCAACCCATAGCTGGAAGGAGAAGAGATAAATTCATCTTTCCCAAGGCTATTTTCGCGTTAGTGCATGCAACGAACTCAACTGGGATTCGAACTCGGCTCTACTGACATTTCCAGAAACAGTGGATACTCGCCATCAAGTCGTACGACTTTATACAGAAAGCAATTTTTTCAGAATATTTGCAATGCAATGTAACGCAGATCTCTGAAGTTCTTTGCTTTTTTTGTGTTTTTTAGACACCCATACTTTCAATAATAAATCGCATAATAGTGACCTGAACGTACCACAAAATAACCATGACACAGCTACAATATTATTATTCCTAGTGTATTCAGACCGTAAAAAGAAAAACAACAAAAAAAGTTTTTATAATGACTTGCAATTAAACAAATATGCTGAAACAATGCATTGAGATTTAAAAAAGTGGAGATAAAGAATCAATAACTAAAATCAACGCCGACGAACTTTTTAACCAACGCAATTCCTTTTATATATTTAAAAATTTTAAATGGTATCTATGATTCATTAATTACTCATGGTATTATATAAATCGCTTTTGACTTAATATTTGTTTACAAAATTTGATGTGTTTAATATAACAATGAAATGGAAATATATCCCGGAAGTAAAAAATGAATAAGAGAACAAGAAGGGCAGCGATGACAAAGCCTTTTTAATTACCAAGTTAAAGAAAGACGACCGCTTAATAGACAACGGTATTTGAGTGCCTCATATGAAAGGCTTGAACAAATAAAACTGCAATTTTGAGACACGTGGGAATAAAATATCTTTATTTTTTCTAACAATTTAACACCAAGCAAGGCAGAACTGCTACTGGTGCGCATAAGAGGTGAGTGATCAGAAAGAGGAACAAATTGCGGGGGGTGTCAGAGAATGGGTAAGAGAAGTATGAGAATACTGGTGTGAAGAGAGCTGCATGAGAGTAGAGTGGAAAGGAAGAAGAACACGATACAATGGTTGTCAGGGAAAGGATACCAGTCAAGGAGATAAGAGATGGCAATTGACATTGCATTTAAATTCTGGGAGATTGTTGCTGTCAGGGAAGCAAGTATACGGAAGGGAATTCCACAGGTGGGAAGTGCAAGCAAAGAAGCTGTTAGAGTAGAAGTTGCGGTTACATTTGATTGGTTTCACTGTAAAAGTGTGGGACCTAGCCGCTAGTCTAGTAACTCGACTAAATTTATGCAGCGGGGCACCAGCGAGCTAAGCTCATCGAAGCAGAAGCCTGAAAATTATTTGTAGAAAATACAGAGGGAAGCCACATTACGTCTGTGAGGAAGTGAAGGAGTTGAGCTACCAGGTCGGGATCAATAATATTGTAGATTCTCCTTTGGATTTCGTTAAGAAGCTTGAGATCAATAGCAGGGACACCCGACCATATGTGACAGCAGTATTCAATGAACAGGCGGATGGTAAATTTATCTATGTGCAAGATGGATACAGACGAAAAAACTTCCTGACCTTACGCATGGAACCAACTTTCCTAGCAACAGATTGAGCTATGCATTCAATGTAGTCATCCCACTTGAGGCCTAACTCTATCAGCTATCTTGTTAACTAATTGGTTAAATTTGCTTGGTAAATTATTGTGTCAAAGTGCCGATAAATATTTGATTTGTATAGATTTTTAAAACGACTATGATACAGTGCTGATAGCAGACACAGAAAGGAAACTACAAAACCTCCTACAGAAGGTAGCAGAAGAAAGTAACAAGAAAGGGCTAGAAATAAACTGGACGAAAACCGAATGCATGGTCATCAGTAAAAAGGGCAGCCCAAAATGCCAAATACTGGTCGGGGATACCAGAATCAAGCAGGTACAAAAATTTAAATACCTGGGAAGTGTTATAACAGAAGACGGAAAGTGCGACACAGAGATCCGAAGGCGAATTGGCATAGCGAAGGAAGCCATCCAGAAGTTGAGTAAGGTATTAAGAAACAGTATAATTTCGCTAGAAACTAGGAAGAGAGTACTGGATTGCTACGTGCTGTCTGTCCTTCAATATAGCAGTGAACGCTGGACAATATCATCAAAAATGAAGAAAAAACTTCAAGCAACTGAAATGTGTTTTTACAGAAGGATGCTGCGAATATCATGAATCGAGCACGTGAGCAATGACTGGAAATGATGGAAACAAAAAGGAAATTAATAATGAGGTTGATGACGGAACGAGAATTGCATGGTGTCACAGGAGAAGTCGTGCTCAGAGCCACCAGGGATAGGGAAACGTGGAAGGCCATGATCGCCTACGTCCTGAAGGGACAAGGCACATAGAAGAAGAAGGGACGTAATCACTCATAAATTTACTAAATTTACTAATTTAAGTTGAGTTACCTCCATTTGACAGACAGGAAATATATAAATACACACTGATAATTATTATAAAGTTATCTGAGTGACTCGAATGAACAGCTTGAACAAATAATACAGTAAAGTAAGAAACTTGGGACTGGTTAATTAAAAGGTTCGTTTTGTTGGAGAACACATCTTGTTTAAATGCAGTTAAATGTTTTATCTGTATAGATTATTAAAACAACTAAGGGATGTAATCACTTATAAGTTTACTAAATTAAGGCGAGTTATTTCCCTTTCTACCACAGATGACTGGAATTAATTTGAAAGGCATTTAAAAAAATTGCTAATAAAAAGAAAAATTTTGCTGAATAACTGAAGGACATCAGTTATGACGGCTCTTCACAGCTTTCGTTTTTGTATTATTTGTGAATTTACTGGAAAAATTAGAGAACGAGTTTCTCTTTAAGTCTTCTCTACGGCATTAAATTCAGAATATGTACTTATACTTGACTGGCTGTCGACCCAAAGCTAGAAAACTCATCGTATTCCTTATTTTACCCATAGCTGGTGGTATGAATTCATGTTTATCGAACGGGCAATTGTTTGAACCTTAATATAAGTGAGTAAATTGGAATTGGAATTGGAATTGGTTTACTGATTTCCATTTCCGCGGTAATAAGTATTTTTTTTAATCATTTCACCCCGAGCAAGGCAGAAATGCCACTGATGAGCTGGGGCTACATAACTGTAAAAAGATTAATTAGAAAAGAGTGAGGCGTACAAACTAGTTAGAAAGGAGCAATAGAAAGCTGAGAATGCAGGTGCGATGACAGATACATAGGTGGAGAGAAAGGGAAGGTTATACGGGGGTGGGGAGAGCTAGAGTCCAGTGGTTAATAGATGAGTATTGACATTGCATTTAAATTTCTGGAGGTTGTAGCCGTCAGGAAAGCAATAATATGGGAGCGAGTTCCACAGGCGGGAACTGCGAGGCTAACCGAGTTTCTATGAAAAAGGGAAGACATGGAAGGAAGAGGAACACAATAATAAAAAATTTCTAATCCTAAAATCGAGCAAAGTGCCAAGAACGCGAGAGACTTGATCGCGCCCCTACTGAATTTCCCTGGCGTAATACCATGCATACACGTAACCCAGTTTGATAATTCCTGACCACTAGGTATTTTGTAATCCTTTCACCCCAAGCAAAGCAATAAAGATACTAGGACGCAAGGCCTTACTGAGTGTTAGAAAATATGAGAAAAACTACTATTAAGGAGAGAGAAAAATAAAAGAATATGAAGAAAACAGACGATAATGATTGACATTGCATTAAAAGCTTTTTTAATCATTTCACCCCAAGCAAGGCAGTTTTACTGCCACTGCTGCGCAAAGGGTTACATAGAAAATATGTGCTGAGAAAGAGGGACATGTTATAGGGGGTGCCAGGAAATGGGTAAGAGAAGGATGAGAATACTGGTGTAATGAGAGTGGAGTGGACGTTGAAAGGAGCATGAGAGAAAGATGCGAGTCAGTGAGAATGGCTATTGACCTTACATTTAAATTATTGGAGATTGTAGCTCTCGGGGAAGCAAGTATACGGCAGGGGATTCCGCAGGCATGAAGTGCGAGAAAAGAAGCTGTGGAGTAGAAATCGCGGTTACATTTTATTGGTTCCACTGTAAAAGGGTGAGACCTAGTTGCTAGTCTAGTTGCTCGAGTAAAGCCGTGAAATTATTTGTAGAAAATACACAGTGAAGCCACATTACGCAGGTGAGAAAGTGACTGCATCTGAGCTGCCAAGTCGGGATCGATCACGTTACAGATTCTCCGCTGGATTTTGTCAAGAACAATAGCAATAACACCCGACCAGTTTTGAAGAACAAAATTGACTGGGAAGCAAGAGAACTGAAGAGAGTTCCGCAAGCAAGTAGTATGAAAGAAGAAACTGTTAGCATAGAACTTACGGTTATATTTACGGTTAAATTTAACCATTTAAACTGTAAAATGTTGAGTCCTTAGTTATGAGTCGAGTTACCAGAAAGGAAAATTTCATCAGAATAATTACCATGAAAGTATGTATAGAAAGGGCACAGGGTATCTACTTTAGGTTGATGTGAAAGGGACTGAAGCCGAGATGCCAGGTCAGGATCAATATCATTGCAGATTCTTCTTTGTATTTTATCAAGAATATCTAAATGTACAGCTCAAGCATCAGACGATATGATTGTTATGTTATTCTTCGGGGACAATGGAGATTACTTAGTGACGGACATTTCATCTTGAATTAACATTCGCCAGGTTGTTTTATGCTACATGGTATTAGAAGCAAAGAATTATCCCGGAACTGGAACAGATTTAGAAAAATATTTTCAATATACAGAGAGGATCTTTGACCGCCATGTTGAATGCGACACTTAATTTGGTACACGACAAAGTGAATTACATTTATAAATCAAAAGTAATTTCCATTTTAGAGAATCAATTACATAACGAATTTACAAAAGAACGTACCACATAAAAATAAACTGTATGTATATATAGTAGACATAGACGTTGGTTAGATCCAGTGACTCAAACCAAAGGGTTGTGAGTTCAATACCAGGCTAAAGCAGTGGTGAACAAATAAATTAAAGGGAGATAACTCATGGTTACCAGGAGTGGCTTCAGACATGGAATGTGAATGATAAACCCCAGTGATCGTAAGAAAGGGTTCAGTTCGAAATTTTTACCACCTGAAGAAGTCTGGAGCGTACAACGGCCAAAACGTCGTAAACATAGCATCAAAGATGGGAAAATAGATCGAATAATGTAAATACTGTAAAAACGGATTTGTTTTGCGATGGAAGGATAACCCAGGTCAGAGCATTCATCAAACATTTATGACGAAGCTCTGAAGTCATTAATGGAAATGAACCCGCGGAAGATGACGATGGAATTGGCAAAGATGTTTATCACAAACTTAGAAAAGAAAGGGAAAGTTATCATTTTAGTCTCACATGCTGTTAGTAAAATAAAGAAAACAGATCGGTTACCATAGCCAGGCGTTTCCTTTCACACAAGAAAAATAACCTGTTCTTTAAATACATCATAACAGGCGACGAATAATAGGTTGCATACGACAATGCTAAAAAAAAAAAAGACCGAGAAAAATAAATATCCACAACTAACCTCAAAAACCGAGCTACATGGGTGAAATGTAATTTCGTGGTGAAATTATGTGAAAGTGGTGGTGAAAGTCTATTTCACTCGGCTATAAATAAAAAGTACTTACTTTGATAATTGATCCTCCTAATCGTGCAATGGGATACTTAAAGATCCCCGATGAACTTAATATCAATAATATTATGATAAGAGTTATCATTCAATCATAGAATCAATGAGGTATGTCAAAAATATTTCTTTGAATAGAATATCCTCGTAAATTCAGTAAAAAAAGAGTTACGTTGATTTGTCAAAAATAACAAATTTGCCGGCCTTTTGGACGCGCCCAGGCACATCCAGAGTTTGGCATAAAGAATGTACCGGAAAGATGCAAACATCCCAACCAGAATGTCAAAACTACAACCTTACACTCCTGTGACATTCTCATAAACCATGAAGAAATACTTACAGTGTTAATATAAATTATACTACTAGTACATTTTTTAATAGAAGTGAGATAAGGTGAACGAGAACATTTTTTATAATCATTTCACCAAATGCAAAACGGTACTGCCACTAGTGCGCAGAGGGTTACATAAAAGGTGAATGATTATAAAGAGAAACAAGTTACGGGGGGGTGTCAGAGAATGGATAAGAGAAGGATGAAGTTTGAAGAGAGCTGCGTGAGAATAGAATGGAAAGATGATACAAGGGTTGTCAGGAAAAGGACGCGAGTCAAGGTGATAAGAGATAGCAATTGACATTGCATTTAAATTCTTGGAGATTTTAGCTGTCAGGAAAGCATGTCTACGGAAGGGAATTTCACAGGCGAGAAGTGCAAGAAAAGATAGGATTTGATTGGATTCACTGAAAAAGGGCGGAACCTAGTAACTAGTCTAGTAGCGTGAGTAATTTCGAGAAGAGGGGTCACGAAGGAGCTAAGCTCATCGGAGCAGAAGCCGTGAAAATATTTGTAGAAAAAAGAATTTGAGTATATTTCATCATGCATCCATTGAAAATTGTTCAGTTATTCTTCAGGGAGTAACATTTGCACATGCAATAAATTCATAACCGGGCTTGACGTTGCTTAACTTCGGTGGTCGGAAGGGATCTAGTGTTTTCTATTATGCCACACGCACGTCCAAGCTTACAGCACCTAATAATCCCAAGCGGTCACCCATGTAGGTACTGAAAAGGCTCGGCATTGTTTAACTTTGTTATCGTAAAAGATCCGCTGTTTCAACGCGAAGTAGCCGTAGGCCCATTACGCCATCTCTGCAAGCAAGCTTGCAGCACCTGGTATTTTCAAGTGATCACCCATTTAAGTACTGACGAGGCTGGGAACCGCTATTTCAACGTGAAGTGGCCGTAGACCCATTACACCTTCTGTGCAAGGAAGATTACAGTGTCTGGTATTCCCAAGTAGTCACCTTTCTGGGTACTCACTAGGCTTGAAGCTGCTTAACTGCAGTAATCGTAAGGGACATGGGGTTTCAACGTGTTGTGGCCGTAAGCCAATAACACTTTGGAGATCAGTAAAAGAACAGTGAATTTTTATGCATTGCGAAATACTAAAGAAATAATTGGCACAATCACATGTTCAACTATAGAAGACAGTGATTGTCGCAGCATACATACATACATATATATATATATATATATATATATATATATGTGTGTGTGTGTGTGTGTGTGTGTGTGTGTGTGTGTGTGTGTGTGTGTGTGCGTGTGTGTGCGCAAGTGGTAATAGCAGAGCGCTTGTATTTGAATCCTCTTTATTATAATATGGATGTGCGTTGTAGTGCAGTGGATATAGACTCGAAACGACAAATCGGAGAGCCGAATTAGAATTCCAGTTAAATTCCTTGCATTCACTTACGCACAAATAGCCTTAGGAAAGGTATTAATCCGTCTCTTCCCTCCACTTATGGGTTAAATAATAGGGCAGATTGGATTCTATAGCTTTGGCTGGCAACCGGTTTACTGCAGAAATCAATATCTCTACTGGAGATAATATTCTGCCCAGTCAGTCATGGTTCTTTCGAGACATGATAATCTAAAGTGTGTATCACGTATGGCACTTAACTGACTGACTGTATTATAATAAATACCGTTGTATATATATATATATATATATATATAAGGCAATCTGTGAGTTTGTGTGTGACTGTAATCGATGCACGCCTAGATTTTTAAGCTACGCCATTCGAACTTTCTAGAAACACATATCTACAGGGAAGCCAGGTCGACACATACTTTTTGAGCTTAAGTTCAGCAATTTTCCCTTTCGCACTTTTTGGCCAATGAAGTCGATTGTTTACATATGCTCCATAAAACATATAAGAGCTAAGATGGTTGCTAGATTACGTCAAAGAAATCAAATCACACGTGTCAAACGGACTCCAAAAAAATTAGCCTTTATATTTAATCTTTATTCCAAAGTTTTAAAAATTCATTTGGTCAACCAAAAAATGTGAATATTTTTCCCCGTAATTTTGAAACAAAAGAAATATTTTTTAAAAAGTGTTTTTTCAAACAAAAACAAAATATGTAAAAAAAAGTGTCAGTGGTTAATTAATTATTTAAACCTTTTTTTTTCAGATTTAATTTTTCATACATGAGAAAATAAAATTAAAAAATATAAAGCCTTTTTTAAGCTAAATATTTCATGCATGAAATCAACTGTCTGTGATTTGTGTGGCATTAATGTAACTTTTTCCTCTAAAATTAAATGTCTACATTTTTAAATATTCTTCGAAAATTTCTGAAATTCATTTCGTCAACAAAAAATGTAAATATTTTCCCCCGAAATTTTGAAACAAAAACAAACGCAATGTTGTTTATAATGTCACACAAAATATCAACTCACGTTTACATAAAACGAAAGAAAATAAAGTGAGGCGGCGACTATAAGCGCTCGGAAATCGCAACACGCTGCATTAATCATCTAATTAAAAAATTTCTGTGTTTACGGGCAACGCCGGGCTAAAATGCTAGTATATATATATATATATATATATATATATATATATGTGTGTGTGTGTGTGTGTGTGTGTGTGTGTGTTTTTATTTAGAATTAATATAGCTTAAATTTGTGACACGGAAATTTCTGTTTCGAGATTTTCACCTTGTCATCAGGTAATGTTAGTTCATTGTTGTGAAAATGATTTTCATTTGAATATAAGAAACAATACGTTTATTATTTATGAATGTGGGAAGACCGAAAAATGTGTGTGTTTAATTTAACTAATCAGCATAGAGATCTACTTTAAATTTGAAAAAAAGTTCATATCTTTGGGTAATACATGATTCCTTTTTCCAACCTTAACTGCAAAACCCCTGTCTAGACTCCATTTCAGTTGATGTATCCATTGATGTTACAAAATTAATCTCTTAGTTTTTTTCTGTATCTCATCATTTTCTAAAACAAAAAAGGAAAGAAAGAAAACATTTTATATTTTTTATCTAACTTAAATGGACCTTTAATTGTAATTATACTATTTTTATTTCGATTCAGATTGCATTTTATTCTACTATTTTCTAAAACTCTAAATTTGTAAAGACAAATTTTAATATCTATTTATTTATTTAAAATTCATTTTATTATTTTTATAAAATCTATTGTATTATTATATCCTAATATAATTCTTAACACCATAATACAATTTTTAAAAAAATCTATTTAATTATTAAAACTTTAAATATTAACTTATTTACTTTGATATCTATTTAATTATTATTCTTTCATAATATAAAACAAAGTATTAGATATATGTAAGTTAATAAACATCGTTATTTTTATTTTTATTTTTTTACGAAGAATCTTTTCAACCATATTCTAAGGTGAACATTTTGCACTGTTTACATATGATATTTATTTCATTACGTTTATTTAATAGATTATTTATTCTTAAGAAATTTAATAATAGTTTTTTATATAGACACAAAGGGCATGGGTCATTTAAAGACTTACATATTCTAGCTTTTTAAAAACATTTCTATTTTAATGTGGGTGTTTTATTTGTTTCTTTTAGATACCAGTACTATTTCGATTATGGGTACCCTTTTTCTGTACTTATTAATGAAAATGTGTGTTGATAAAATCGTTTTTTCAGAGAGTTCTTAAATCTTTACATTACTAGGGCTTTCGACAGAAAATATAGTACAATGATAGACAATGAATTCGATAAGGCACCTGTTTTCCAAAGGATACTATATAGGATTTCTACAATTACATTTATTATTGTCCAAATTGTTATTTTCAGTTATTGGAAAATTTTGATTTTCAGTTAGGTTTAAATTTTCATTTAAAATATTAATATTATGTTTTTTCACATATTTATTTCCTGATTCTTCATACGACTATAACTTAATTTAAGAGTATTTTTATTGAAAATCTCACTCAATGGATTATTATAAGAAAAGTGTTTCTTAATCAAAGCGAGGAATTTTTTTTTCTAATTTTCAAATCATTTGGTTGAAAGGGGGCATATACCAAATAATATTCTATTCCTATTTTTTTTCTGGAGTAGATCTTCTCTTTGACATGTTTAATATTTGGGCTTTTATATCCACTATTTTTAAGGAAGTATTATAAAATTATTATGCTTATAATACACTTATTCATTTACTGATTTCTACTAATTTGATGTTCTATTGATGAGGGTGCATGCTTAATAATAGATGGAGGATGGTTAGATTTTGGTTGGATATATAAAGGATTTGAATTTGTTTTTTATATGATTGGTATATATAAATTTCTAAATCTAAAGTCACATCGAGGAAATCTACTATTTTTATATTTATATTAATTACTTTTAAAACATGTTTTTAAATTCTTTATATATTATATTTCCAATTATGTATTACACTTTTTTTTAATCGTATCACCGAGCAAGGCGGTAACGCCCCTGATGTGCAGGGGGCTACATAAGAGTAAAACAATTAGATAGGAGGAGAGTAAACAGAAAGACGAACCAGTTAAGGATGGGAATACAGGTGTGATGACAGTGGTAAAAGTGGAGAGAAAGAAAAAGATAAACAGAGTGGTGCAGAAAGAACTAGAGTCAAGTAGATAAGAGATGGGTATTGACATTGCATTTAAATTCCTGAAGGTTGTAGCCGTCAGGTAAGCAAGAATATGGAAGCTAGTTCCACAGGCAGAAAGTGCGAGAAAAGAAGCTGAAGGAGTAGAATCGTCGTCTGCATTTGGTTGATCTAACTGTGAACTGGTGGGACACAGTTGTCGGTCTGGTTGCACGAGTAAACACCTGTTGCATGGGCACCAGTGACTTAAGTTCGTTGGATCAGAAGCCATGAAAATATTTATAGAACAGACAGAGGAAGATCACATCCCGGCGGTGAGAAAGTGGCTGGAGTCGAGCAGTCAAGTCGGTACCTATCACATTACTGATTTTTCTTTGGAGTCTGTCAAGAACATTGAGATGAACAGCGGGTGCGCTTGACCATATATGACAGCAGTATTCCATGCACGGACGAATGGTTGATTTTTATATATGCAAAATGGATTCAGGAGGAAAAACATCCTGGCCCGACACAGTGACCTAACTTTCCTAGTTATTGACTCAATGTAATGGTTCTTCTTGAGATCGGAACAGAGGGTCAGGTCGATGAGGTGCAGTGTGTTGCTCTCAGGGAGACTCGCTTGGTCCATGCTTATGGTAGGCAGGAGAGATTGCCTTTGATTCCTTTCAAGATCAGCAGCGAGGATATGTTTGTCAACCTCGTCGGATTTCTTACTGATGCTAGAGTAAATTGTGGTGTAGATGCCTACTTGGCACTTGATCACGTCTAGGAGATCATTTATGAAAATAAGGAGGAGCGTCGGGCCTAGGATAGAGGCCTGAGGGATACCAGCGTTTGTACAGTAAGATGTGGAGGCATGCACATTAATTTCATCTTTGTAATTCACAACACATTAACAAGAAAATTGCAAAATTTTTTAAAAACTAGAAACCTCATTAAAAAAACTTTAAAGAATTTTTTTATATAAACTTATGAAGGAATATTTTTAGGGGCATAATTAAAAAGTAATTCTAATATTTTTTAGAGTTGTTTTATTATTCACAAAAAATGTTTTTTATTTATCATTTTGGTTTAAAAATGTATAAAATTCTCTTTTGTATTTAGCTTCGTCACAGAATCATTTTGTTGAATTCATAAATTAAATCATATTCTTTAAAAATATTAGAACACTTCACTTTTCTTAGAATTGTAAAAAAAAATTATTCATATTGTAAATTTTTGCTGACTGATTTTTTTCTTAGATTTTCACAAGAATTTAAAATAGGTTTGTGTTGTGGATTCTTGTTGAGAAACCACACAAAATAACAAATAACAAAAACCGATATGGAGATAGAAAATGAAAGTTATATTGACCAAAAATATACAAACTGGAACACAGGTTAGTCAATTCAGGAATACTTCGAATAGTGTTAGTAGAAATCAATATATACAGTCATGTAGTTAACAAGTATGTCCAGGTAATGAGTCTATATCCAAAACAACTCCAATGTAATATGCACCAACTTACGGGCCAAGTGACACTTTACTAACTCTTTTTGACAACCACTATATTTAGCTGTCCCTACCAATAAGGGCAACATGTGACACAAGGTCAGTTATGAGTGGGATTTCCGGGCTATATGGCTCGGCCAAAAAATACCTGTCTATTTTTCCCCAGTCGTGCTTCTACCCTTCGGCGGAACCTCGACTAGGTTATTGCTCTCTGCTCGGGAGCAGAGAGCGCCCCCTACCCGAAGGCAGAGAGCTGACAGCGAGAGATGTAGTCGCAGCGAGCTGGCAACCACTATATTTAATTGTCCCTCCCACTAAGGGCAACATGTGACGCATGGGCAGTAATGAGTGTGATTTCTGGGCTATATAGCCCGGCCAAAAAATACCTGTCTATTTTTGCCCAGTCGTGCGTTTACCCTTCGGCGGAACCACGACTGGGCTACTGCTCTCTGCTCGGAAGTAGAGAACGCCCTCTACCCGAAGGCAGAGAGAGCTGACAGTGAGAGATGTAGTTGCAGCGAGCTGGCAACCACTCCCGTTCTCTGTATAGACAGGATTTTATGTATACATCAGGCGAGCCTATTCTAATGCTCAAAAAGGGGTGCTTCCCAACAGTTTGGGTTTTAAATTTTTGTTAGGTATGCGAACTACATTTTTGACTGGAGGACATAGAGAATGATCAGCGTTTGACAAAAAAAAACCAACAAAAAAAAAACAAAACAAAACAGGTGTCAGAATTGCAGTTAGACCTCAAAAAACATATCTTCATGATGATGCTATTCCTAGAATTCTCCCAAACTGTCTCTTCTATTTATCTTCATTGACTACCTCTGTAGAGTTGCCAGATTCAAGAAGAATTCAGCTAGAGAATTCTGCCCTTCAAATGCTTTAAATATTAACCCTCTAGGGCCATTCGTATCATATTTGATACAGTATTTCCCTATAAGGAAACATTTGGTATTTCCCTATAAGGAAACATTTGGTATTCATTGACTGAGCAGTCAGTACTGCTTTCATTTGAAATTTATAAAATATTTTTCTTAAAAAATTTTTCAGGAAAATATTTCTTTCAAGGCTTGTTTTCATACTGTATCAAATATGATACGAATGGCCCTAGAGGGTTAAGTATTTCTGATGACTTAGCATATAAAAAGCAGAAGAAATTCCATAATATTGATGATGTAGAAGGCAAATTAAATTTTCTTGATAGAAATTACTGGAGTGTTGTTAGGAAGCGAGAAACACTTATATGCAGCATCATCAAATCCCCATATCCAATAATTAATCTGTCTTTTGTCATTGAATCTGATTTTACTGTAGATGTGTTTCGTAGAGATGTGGAAATGAATACATTAGGGGAATATAAGCTTCCTAAAAATGTAACTGATCAAAATACTCTTGAAATTCTGATAGAAAACATGAAGAAAATTGACGCAGAACAATAGAAAACCAAACCTCCAAATATTGAAATTGGTAATGCTATTGCTACTAGTGGTGCATGAAGAATCAAACAAATATTTTAGTTCAATCAAATTTATGAGCAGCTGAATTTAATGACACTGAATAAGTTTGATTATTCAACAGAAATGATGATATTTTCTTCATTGTTATATAACTGCTCCCTTAAATGGTGTAGATTATTAAGAGACAGCAAAAATATAATTTTACCTAGCTATTCAACCATTAAAAACTAACTTTATCAACATATATGAATCCTTTGATTGAGCAACATGAAAAGAATTTTCTCGTGTATATTAAAAATAAATTTAAGTTAGTAGTGTAGAAGGACACCACAATATCTTTACTTGCTGATGAAATTCATCTAAAACCTTATTTTGATTATAAGGTTGGAAATAATGTTGGCTTATCTGACAACAGCAACGAAGCTGCAACAAGTGCATTTGCCTTTATGGTTAGCTGTGTATTCTCACAATATAAGGATGTTGCGCATGTTATGCTAATTAAATATCTTAAACCTGAGAATTTATTTAAGCGTATAATAATTGGTTTAGAGGAGATACACTTTCAAGTATTACCAATCATAACAGATAATAATGCTACAAATGAAAAAGCTATATTTTTCTTTTGCAGTTTACCAAGGCTTTTCATTTCAAGTTATGAATTCTCGACCTCTTTTTTCCTATTAGACTCAGTTTCATAAACAAAAATGCATTAGAAAAATTAGCTTGGTTAAAAAGATGCAACTAAATACATGCTGTTTCCAAACTTTTGTCACAATGGAAATCATGAATCAGTATCCAAAGTGCCCCATTTTATACCTTTATACCTTACAGAAGCTTCATGCCCTTGAATCTCAGTCAATTTTGAAATCTATCTAAACTTATTTATAAATAGAACTTTGTCTGTGTGTATGTGTGTCTGTGTGTGTGTATCCGTTACCTATAGACTCCGAAACGGCTGAACCTATTTTCTTGAAAATTTACACAGTTGTACTATAAGCGCCTGTGAGAATTCTTAGCTAGGTTTTGTGTCGAGGTACCCTCGATAAATATCGAAAATCGATAATCGAAAAAATCGGGTTATAGAAGGAGTGGTCCGATTTTAATCAAATTTGATACACTCATAGCCAAAGACATAAGAAGCGATATTCAGACGTTTCAAGGTTGCAGTTCTTACAATAGTGCAAGAAATTTGATATCGATGGCAGGAAATCAAAATTTGACTTACATCAATTCATTTTTCTTTCAGTCAGCGGTTTCGCTTTAACTGGAAACAGCTATTGTTTTTTTAGTCTTTCGTGCCAACGTCCAAAGATTCTGAGGACCATGGATTAGTTTTAATGCTTTCATTACACCCGAGCAACGCCGGGCTATACTGCTAGTATTGTTATAAATTGACCTCAAAGTTACTTTCTCTTACTAATTTTGAAAGGCAAAATGTTAATTTAGTTCTGCAAATTTATCTTTTTCTTGAATCTTCCAATAAATTTGTGCAATAATAAAATATTCAGTATTTCTGTTTAGACATATAAAACTTTAAGTATTTATTAAGGTCGACCCAGTTGTTAGATTTCTATTGGCATAGAATTATTGTTCTTAAAACAATTTCATGAATTTTTTTTTATCAAATACTGTTTCTTGTGACTTTAGGTGGTGGAAGAACCATTCAGCGTTTCTGCACTGAGTTTTGAAGGCCCAATTGGATCAACAGTTCGAGAAGAAAACAAAGATTTTCAGAAAGATGACGATTTTTGCTCCATATCATTTAGCAAACATCAGTTGCCATCTAAATGAAGTAGATTTTAAAGGCATCGTTTCTAGAACAACTGCTTTCTTCGCCAGAAGTTAATACGATTAAGAAATTGTAGAGCGTTCAGAAGAGGAAGGTTCACATTAGCGGATCGCAATTTCCCAGGAAAAACGAAATGGTATTCTGGCTGAAAGCAGAAATATAACACTTCAGATTAACAGTGGACAATAAAGCATGAGAATTACTTTTAATACATGAAGTTTACATTATGTCGTGTTTAAAACTTTATCCTCATTACAATGAGAATGGTCTCGATATTTTTTGTATGAAACAGGTCTTTTTATCAATTTTCATCACGTTCTGTAATTAACATGTGTTTCTTGGAATTTCAGTAAAAGCTGACTAATGATTTGTAACTTGAAAAATCCGTTAAAATTCGTAAAACTTGGCGCATCGAAAGAATGACATTTAGACTACAAGTGCAAATATCGGTTAGTTTAGTGCCTTACGGGTTACACGATTGGGTGATCATGTCTCGAAAGAGACATGACTGGCTGGGCAGAAATTTTTCCCATTGTAGGTTGTCATTACTTTCTGTGTTAGACTGATTGCCAACCAAGTCTATAGAACCCAGTCTATCCTGTCATTTAACCCATAGCTGGAGGGAAAAGAAACGGATTAATACCTTTCCCAACGGTATTTGCACGTAAGTGAATGCAACGAATTCAGTTATAATTCAAATCGGCTCCCCGAATTCTCGTTTATTTCTCGTGTTAAACATATCCATGAATTTTAGAATTAATTTTCTCTAAATTAGCAAAAATTAAAAGTAATTAACGAAAAGGAAACGCATTCTGTATATATATATATATATATATATATATATATATGGACAGAATATATCCGACAAACTAAATTGAATAAGTAAAGGACAAGTAGGAAAAAAGTATCTTTAATCTAACATGTTTCACTTTAACAAGCTTCTTCAGAAATTCTTTAAAGACAAATGATTTAAAAATCCAAGAGACAGTATGTTGATTGATGTCTAGATTCATTGATCAGTGTCACGTGTGATAAAGGAATGGATGAATATTAAATGCAGAATAAATGCGTGTATCTGTTTAAGTGTGTGTGCCAACGAGAAATAAAAACATTAGATGTAACTATGTCAGCAAAGATCAGCGTGTCAAACGTATATAAACTATAGACAAATTAAGTGTATGTATATGACGGTAACGTTAATATGTGTGAATGGCAGTGACGAAATACATTTTCCTTCAATATATATACCCTAACTGAAATTTTTACACACACACACACACACACACACACACACACACACACACACACACACATATATATATATATGTATATATATATAAACAACAAAATTATACTTGATGGATGAAATATATATTGTATATTTTATTTCAGTGTTCAAATCCAGAGAAAAGAAAGAATTTTAAACAATTAGTTTTTAAAGCAGACGATTCTTCATACTTGTGAAATGGTATCATCAACAATCTGTTTAGGATGTGGTTCCCGGCTTTCTCTTCTCTTTTCCAATCTTTTCACTCCTTTCTTTTATTTTTTTTTTTGTCAATTGAAGTAAATAAACTAAACTATCGCCCGGTTCACACTCCACCCACTATTGAACAGGTGAAAAGGCTCATCCCTTGTTCCCTATTTAGGATTTGGTTTCCGGCTTTCTCTTTTCCAATCTTTTCACTCCTTTTTCTTTTTTTCTTTTACCCTTTTTCTTTTCAATTGGAGTAGATAGACTAAACTATCGCCCGGTTCACACTCCACCCACGTATATTAAACAGGTGAAGTGGCCCATCCCTTGTTCCCTGTTTAGGATGTGGTTTCCGGCTTTCTCTTTTCCAATCTTTTCACTCTTTTCTTTTTTTTTCAATTGGAGTAGATAGACTAAACTATCGCCCAGTTCATATTCCACCCACGTCTATTGAACAGGTGAAGAGGCTCATCCGTTGTTCCCTGTTTAGGATGTGGTTTCCGGCTTTCTCTTTTCCAATCTTTTCACTCTTACATAGCCCCCCCTGCGCTTCAGCGGCGTTACCACCTTGCTCAGGGTGATATGATTAATATATATATATATATATATATATATATATATATATATATATATATATATATATATATATATGGACAATCTAATTCACATGACCCTTCTCTCGAACAAGTGAAGCCCCTCCACATTATTCAAGATGAGTCCGTAAGTATATTGATGAAAAAGATTTTGTGAGAAACAGATTGACCTCAGAGTTATAGTTGATTGGCCAGCACGTTCATCTGACTTGACCCCCCAATAGGTTTCTTCCTTTTGGCAGTTCTTAAGGGCAAAGTTTATATTCGAAAACCACGAAGTGTTGGTGATTTGAAAAATGCTACAAGAGATGCGCTTCAAAAAATTATTACACAAAGACATTTGTGCAAAAATGTTTGCCGAAGCGTGAGGCTAGACATCAAAGCTGTGTAAATTGTGATGGACAACAGTTTTGATAAAATTTAAGTGCTTTTGTATTATTGTACGCTATAAAATGTAATTGTCAACGTAATAATTTTATTAGTAAATATAATTCTAGATGTAATATCAAAATAAATTTACTGTCCACCTACTTTTAACCACCCCCGCGTGGATATATATATATATATATATTCTAAACATATACTGTTAAATATATGAGACAATAAATGTCTATTATGTTTAATCATGAGCAGTTCTAAACATCGTTTACTTGGCCTTAATTTCAGGTGAAAATAAAGAGAAAATTCTCCAACATTTGGGTAATTTTTTATTAAGTTGGTTCTAAGCTTTCGGCTCACATGAGCCATCTTCAGAAAGGTTACAGGGACGTTAACATAAAACATCCACCATCAAAGATGATTTTATCTTGTGTTGACATAAAACTTTGCTAAGCAACGATAATAGTTACCAAATAGCAAACGCAGTTCGTAAATTTGTAATGCGGTTCTCACCGCGTGATAGCTCGAATTGTTAACAGAACCATATATTTAAATGCAATGTAATGTGTTATGACCAGATTTAAACGTGATTTTATTAAGTGTGGGTTGCTTTGATTGAATGTAGATGGCCTCCAATATCTGAAGGTTCTTTTTACTGTGTGTATAAGTGAGTATTATTGTATTGTTGACTAAAGTCTTCGTATATATATATATTGTGTGTGTGTGTATTTTGGCAGCATTTTTTCATTAATACGGGTTTCGTTGAATAATATAGACAAGTTCTGTCTATTTTGTGTAGGATCCTTTCGTATAATCTGCTAAGCTTGATAGTGCTATCGTTAAAGGACGATAAGAAATCGCAATAATTGTTGATTTTTTATCGGGTCTGAGCTTTCGGCCATAATCAAAGAATGAACATTTAATATATAGTGAACATAGAACATTTAAATTATTAAAAAAGTGGAATGAAACAAAGAAAATTAAACCAAAGTGACAAGTCCATTTTTAACGTGGCGGATGACCGCAGACGGTAACAAAATGGTGGTGGTGTGGTTCTTGGTCACATAAGGGTATAGTGGTATGAGGGGATTGGTCTGCGAGCTGCTACTGCTCTGGGTAGTGGGGGTAAGCGTAGTAACTATGAACTCTCACGTCGATTACAGGCATTGGAGTATGTTAGAAGAGATGTCGAAATTTATTTTATTTAAGCTAGGTTTAAGCTGTTTGATGTTGATAGCTTCTAGAATTTTGAGTTTTCGTTTATTCTTTTCTTGTCTAAGTATACTATATATTAAATGTTCATTCTTTGATAATGGCTTATGCAAGCCGAAAGCTCAGACCCTATAAAAAAATCAACAATTACTGCGATTTCTTGTCGTCTTTTAACGATAGCACTATCAAGCTTATCAGATTATACGAAAGGATCCTACACAAAATAGACAAAACTTGTATATATTATTCAACGAAACCTGTATTAATATATATATATATATATATATATATATATATATATATAGAGAGAGAGAGAGA
>JBBBDQ010029286.1:0-10000 GCA_037127315.1 Ascarosepion bandense
ATCTATCTATCTATCTATCTATCTATCGTGCAACGAGACTGGCAACTGGGTCCTACCCATTCACTGTAATAAATAATAGAAACCCCATACTTCAAAAGTTTCAAGAATAGCAATCGGCAAAATATCTATCAAATATAAGTTTTCTAAACACGGTTAAATATAAAAGACAATTAATGTCTATTATGTTTAATTATGAGCCGTTCTAAACATAGTATTTTGGCTTTAATTTCAGGCGAAAATAAAAACAAAAATTCTCCAACGTTTGCATAATTTTTTATTAACTTGATTCTAAGCTTTCGGCTCACATGAGACATCTTCAGAGAGGTTACAGGGACGTTAACACAAAAACATCCACCATCAAAAACGATTTTATCTTGTGTTGACATAAAACTTTACTAAGCAACAACAACAGTTACCAAAAATAGCAAACGCAGTTCGTAAATATGTACGGTTCGATGATGTCACACCGCGTGAGAGCACGAAATGATAACAGAACCATATATTTAAATGCAATGTAATGTGTTATTACGAGACTTAGACGTGATTTTGTTAAGTGTGGGTAGTTTGGATTTAATGTAGATGGCTTCCAACTTCTGAAGGTTCTTTTTACTGTGTGTATGAGTGAGGATTATTGTATTGTTGACTAAAATCTGTCTGATATTACCTACATGGCTATGTTTTTCTAAGAAATGTTGTTTAATTGAACTCTGATCAGAAAGGTGACAGGTAAGTCTACATTATCCAATATGTTGGAGAATTTTTGTCTTTATTTTCACTTGAATTGAAAGCCAAAATACGATCTTTAGAACGACTCATGATTAAACATAATAGACATTCATTTTCTATTATATTTAACAGTATATGTTTAGAAAATTATTTACTGCCTCGATATATCAAGTATAAGTTGAAGATAAAATAATGATATATATAAGATGTTGACGTTGTTGGCGAAGCATCGGCTGATTGCCACTTGATTCACACTTTATAAAATAGTAAACAATAAGGAATTCATTAAAGTTGATTTACATATTTTAATAATTTAGTAAATGTTTGTTAAAAATATGAATAAAAATTGTTTTCACATTTGATTGTTTATAAATTTGTAAATGTTAAATATTGCATTGCATTACTTTTAAATGTTATTAGTTTTAGAATGTTGTAAATAGAAAATTATTCTTGTAAATAAACAATTTAATAGTGTTTAATATTTCCTTATAAATTGGTGAATGATAAATATTGCATTGAATTCGTTTTAATTGTATTATTTTTTAGAATGTTGTAAATAGAAAATTATTCTTGTAAATAAACAATCTATTAAATAGTGTTTAATATTTCCTTATAAATTGGTAAATTATAAATATTGTATTGAATTCATTTTAATTGTATTAGTTTTTAGAATGTTGTAAATATAAAATTATTCTTGTAAATAAACAATTTAATAAATAGTGTTTAATATTTCCTTATAAATTAATAATTAAAAAATATTGCATTGCATTAGTTTTAAATTTTATTACCTTTTAGAATGTTGTAAATAGAAAATTATTCTTGTAAATAAACAATCTAATAAATAGTGTTTAATATTTTGTTGTTAACATTTAAGAACAAAAAAACGTACAAATTCAGTTTTATATGTTTAGGATTTGTTAAAATTCTATTAATCGCTTTTAAAGCAATAAACTTTGAAAGTGGTTAAAATAATAGCGGCGTCAAGAGAAAAATCCTAATTTCGACAATCCATCTTTTTTTTTCTTTTTTCGGGGACGATTGTCACATGTTTGCAGTTACTGCCTTGTTTGCAGAAAAATATTTAAAAGCACCTGTTGAAAATATATTGATAAAATTCTATTATTCGGTTAAGATTAGAAACTTTAGCCTACTGTTTATGAGCATGTGCGAGAGATAGAAAAGTTTATCTATATATATATAAAAGACAAGATATTTGTATATCTGTCTGTCTGTCTGTATGTCTGTCTGTAAGTCCTTTATACAAATCCACTATTTTTATCTGATTCTCACCAAACTTCACACATATATTATTTAGGCATCCATTCAGGGCATGGGTTACATATTATTTCCGACTTCTCCGATATCGGAAATCAATACCCCGATATCCGACCAGGTCTGATCAAGATCAGGGTTTCAGCCCTTTTATCGCTCTTCTTTTTTTTTTTTAATCGTGTCACCCCAAGCAAGGCATTCTACTGCCACTATAGCGCAGGGGGTTACATAGAGGGATTGGGCATAGAAAATGTCAGAAGGAGGGTGATAGGATGTACATAGGGAGAGAGTTGGAGAGAGTGGGTGTGAGTTAGTGTGTTAGGAGGTGTCTATTGACCTTACATTTAAACTCCTGGAGGTTGTAGCCGTCAGGGAAGCAAGCATGCGGTAGGGAACTCCACAGGCGGGAAGTGCGAGGAAAGAAGCTGTTGGAGTAGAAATTGCGGTTACATTTCATCAGTTTCACTGTAAAAGGGTGGGACCTAGTTGCTAATCTAGTATCTCGTGCAAATTCACATCTAGGGGGCACCAGTGATTTAAGTTCGTCAGAGCAGAAGCCATGAAAGTATTTATAGAAGATGCACAGGGAAGCCACGTCACGCCGGTGAGAGAGATACTGCAGGCGGTCAGCCAAGTCGGTATCAATCACATTACAGATTCTTCGCTGTATTTTTGCTGCAGAATTTGCTCTAACTTGGCAAAATTATAGTTTTTAGCCTCAAACATTAGTAGATCTTCTCAGACGACTCATTTTCCTCGATATCGGAAATCGATACCCCTGATATTCTATCGAATCTGATGAAAACCGATATTCAGCCATCAAAATGGCTCAGTTTCTCCAATTTTACTCCCGATGGGTACGATACGTTTTCATGGACTTACTTAGGTTAGTTTTTCCTTGATTGATATATTTTATTTGACTCCAATTACTGGAAATCGATACCCCGATAACCTATCCAGTTTAATCATAATCAGTTTTTCAGCCCTTTTATTTTTTGTTTTTGCTTCGGATTTTCCTCTAAGTATGTATAATTGTAGTTCTTAGTCTCAGCCATGACACTATTCACTCAGAAGACATACTTAGGCTTCAAAATTCAGTTTGCGACGAAAAAGACTAATTTGATATCGATACCAGGAAATCAAAATTTGACTTGCAACCATTTTCTTTTCTTTCAGTCTACGGTTTCGCTTTAACTGGAAACAACTATTACTTTTTAGGCTTTCGTGCCAACGTCCAAAGAGTCTGAGCTCCAGGATCATGGATTAGTTTTAAATCTTTCATTACACCCGAGCGACGCTGAGTTATACTGCTAGTTGGGTATAAAGAGGCAGAATGGAAAGGCATGTTGTTGCATACTGAAAACTTCAATTTGTGCTGAGTCCCGCCAGTCAGTCAAGTGCCATACATGATACACGATTTGGGTCATCATGTCTCGAAAGAGACACGACTGACTGGCAGAAGATTATTCCGCAGTAGGTTGCCATAACTTTCTGCTGTAGACTGGTTGCCAGCCAAGGCTATAGAACCCAATGTGTCCTGCCATTTAACTCATGGCTGAATGGAGAAGAGATAGATTCTATTACGTTATTATTCTAAGTAGCATTTAATGGGGGACCAGTTTATTACTTTATAACAATAGAAAACCGATCCCCCACTTTATGCCAAGTAAAAGTTTTAATTATGCTTCTATTATATTCAGTCAGTCAGGTAAGTGCCATACGTGATACACGTTTTAGGCGATCATGTCTCGAAAGAGACATAACTGACTGGGCAGAAGAGATTTCCGCAGAAGGCTTATTTTTCTTTTTGTAGTCTTCTTCTTCTTCTATGTGCCCTGTCCCTTCAGGACGTAGGCGATCATGGTTCTCCACGTCTCCCTATCCCTTGTGGCTCTTAGTATGTTTTCTCCTGTTGTCCTGGCAACCCCTGTTCCGTCATCCACCTGATCAGACCCTGCAAATATGTTATCCGCTGCCTTCCTACTTATTAATAAACAAAATTGTAGAAACCAATCTGTATTTTTATTCAACCCACAAGGTAAAGTACCCTACATGATACACACTTTGGCGATCATGTTTGTTTTGATCCATGACTGACTAGGCAGAAGATTATCTCATAGTAGGCTACATTTTCTTTCTGCGGTGGACTGATTGTGAACCAAAACTATAGAACCCAATTTGTCCTGTTATTTAACCCATAACTGGAGGGAAGAGACAGATTAATACCTTTCCCAAGGGTATTTGTGCATAAGTGAATGCAACGAATTTAACTGTATTTTGAACTCGGCTCTTCGATTTGTCATTCCGAGTCGATATTCATTGCGCCATAACGCACGTGTGTGAGCCATTAATCCAAAAAATCATGCGAAAATTGAGATGTCAATAGGTTCATTTTCGTATCTATGATAATGTGAGCAATTTAGTGTGAGGAAAAGAAATGATCGGAATTCGGTATATATATATGTAAACATTATATGTGTGAAGCCCTACATTCTTCTTCTTGTATGTGCCCTGTCCCTTCAGGACGTAGGCGATCATGGTTCTCCATGTTTCTCTATCCTTTGTGGCTTTTAGTACGTTTGCTCCTGTTACACCTCGCAACTCCCGTTCCGTCATCCACCTGATCAGACCCTGCAAATATGTTATCCGCTGCCTTCCTCTGTCTCTCCTTCCTTCTATCTGGCCTGTTAGTATCAGGTTCTCCAAGCTCTCCTTCCTCATTGCATGTTCCAGAAACTTCAGTTGTCTCTTCCTGATGCTCAGTATTAATTTCCTTTTCGTTGCCATTCTTTCCAACACCTCATCGTTGCTTGCATGCTCAGTCCACGATATCCTCAGCATCCTTCTGTAGAACCACATTTCCGCTGCTTTTTCGATGATATCATCCAGCATTCACTGGTGTTCATACCAGTCACTTCTTTTTTTTTTGTGAATTTTTTACTTATTTTATTTCATTTTGTGTTATTGGATTAAATTTGGTTTTCTAGTCATGTTTTCCATCTTTACTGTTCCTGAACTTTTCACACTGTTAATAATTTTGTATTTCTTTTACCCTTTTTTTTTTTCGCGTTTCGTTTGCGTCTCTCTGTCTCTGTCTCACTCCGTTTCTTTATATATATATATATATATATATATATATATATATATATATATATATATATATTCATAAATTATAACATGGATATGTTACAATATCATTACAAAAGTAGCCATTTTGTTTCAACACTTTTGTGTCTTGTCAAGTGATGTGATGGTTCTTAAACCAATTTAAGAACCATCACATCACTTGACAAGACACAAAAGTGTTAAAACAAAATGGCTACTTTTGTAGTGATATTGTAACATATCCATGTTATAATTTATGAATATATATATATATATATATATATATATTTCTCCCAATCTATTTTTCTGTTTCTTTTTCTCACTATCTCTATTTATTCTTTTTCACTGTTTCTGTTACTCTATCTATATCTCTCTTTTTTTCTTTCATTCTTTCTTTTTCCTTCCGTTTCTCTCTTTGTATATGTCTTTCTTTTTCTCTTTTTCTCTCCCTATGTTTCTCTTTCGTTCACTCTCTAATTTTCTCCCTTTCAGTTTCTCTCTCTGTCTTTCTGTCTATCAGTATAACTTTCTCTTTCCCTCTCTTTGATCCTCTCTTTATATATATTTCTCGCTTTCTCTACCTTTCTCTCTCCCTTTTTCTATTTCCTCGTTTCCCTCTCTAACTCATTCTCGCTCTCTCTCTCTCTCTCTCTATCGCCCGGTTCACACTCCACCCACATCTATTGAACAGGTGAAGAGGCTCATCCCTTGTTTCCTGTTTAGGATGCGGTTTCCGGTTTTCTCTTTTCCAATCTTTTCACTCTTTTCCTTATTTTTTTTTTTTTTCAGTTGGAGTAGATAGACTAAACTATCGCCCGGTTCACACTCCACCCACATCTATTGAACAGGTGAAGAGGCTCATCCCTTGTTTCCTGTTTAGGATGTGGTTTCCGGCTTTTTCTTTTCCATTCTTTTTACCCTTACGTAGCCCCCTGCGCATCAGTGGCGTTACCGCCTTGCTCGGGGTGATATGATTAAAAAAAAAAAAAAAAAAATATCTCGCTTTATGGTTCTCTCCCACTGTTTTCCTAGACATATCTCGTTTTTAGCTCGCACTCTCTCTCCCTCTCCCTCTCTCTCTCTCTCTCTATATATATATATATATATATATTTCTGTTTCTTTCTCTCTCTATTTCTCTCTATATCTACTTCTATATCTCTCTCTTTTTCTCACTCTCACTCACTCTCTATTTTCTCGTTTCCCTCTCTAACTCATTCTCGCTCGCTCTCTCTCTCTCTCTCTCTCTCTCTGTGTCTATATCTCGCTTTATCGTTCTCTCCCACTGTTTTCCTTGACATATCTCGTTTTTAGCTCGCACTCTCTCTCTCCCTCTCCCTCTCTCTCTCTCTCTCTCTCTCTCTATATATATATATATATATATATATATATTTCTGTTTCTGTATCTCTCTATTTCTCTCTATATCTGCTTCTATATCTCTCTCTTTTTCTCACTCTCACTCACTCTATGTATATATACATATATATTTCTTTTTCTCTTTTTTCTCTCTATCTGTCCTCGCTCTCTCTCTCTAAATATATATATGTTTATATAAATATATATTCCTGTTTCTGTCTCTCTATATTTCTCTCTCTATCTGCTACTCTCTCTCTCTCTCTCTCTATATATATATATATATATACATATTTATTTCTGTTTCCGTCTCTCTATTTCTCTCAAAATTTGCTTCTCTCTCAGTTTCTTTTTCTCTCTCTTTCTCTCTCTTTCTCTCTCTCTCTCTCTCTATATATATATATACATATATATATATATATTTACTTCCGTCTCTCTATATTTCTCTCTATATCTACTTCTTTCTCTATTTCTCTTTCTCTCTCTCTCTATATATATATAAATATATGTATATCTATTTGTTTCCGTCTCTCTGTTTTTCTCTATATCTACTTCTTTCTCTCTTTCTCTTTCTTTTTCTGTCTCTCTTTCTATATATTTCTGTTTCCGTCTCTCTCTATATCTCTCTATATCTTCTTCTTTCTCTCTTTCTCTTTCTCTCGCCCTCTGTTTGCTAGTTTTGTCTTTTTATACCAAAAATGTGTTAAAATGAATTCTGTTGATTTAAGTTGTGTCATCTCCAGATTTGCTTTGCGAATTTCGGAAGCACGCCTACGCCCAACCCGATCACCCCCCCCCCATCATCTTTTTTTCTACAGTTCTTTATTCGTCTCTTTTTACTCGTTAATCACTACATGATAACTATCTGTTATCCACGGGAAGCTGTGAAGCTTACAAAATTATATGAGAACTGACAGCACGTCAAAATGGCGCTACACATTCGTCTTGATGCTGTCACGTAATATTTGGAGCGGTCGAACATTTGTTTTCAGTGTGACTTTTGTTTTTGTTTTGCAATTTTACAACTTTTCTATTGCTTGATAAATATATATCGACGCCAAAGTGTTTTGCAAATTTGCATATGCACAATAAGATATGTGAAATGGAGCTTGATGTTATATTAATTTGTATGACGACATATCAACTCCACATGGGTAATTTAATGCCGGAATTTAATTTTCTTGGCAGCTTTGAAGTAAAAAAATATGATATATGTTATTCTGCTTTCACAATTGAATACATGGTAGATGATACTCAGCTTTTCTGCATATATATGTTTGTGTGAATATAATTACTAGAGGCAGTGATATGCATATTTCATGTTGTAGTTTTGTTGAAGAGGGTTACTATGTGGTGTTGTATGGGCATCATCATGGGCAAGAAGTGAGAATCATGATATTATTGTGGGAAAGATAACGTTTAACCCTAGACTTAATTGATTTGTTTAACGGTATATCAATTTCTTATGGGTCATTTAATGCTGAAATTTAATTTTCTTGGGGGCTTTGAAGTAATAAAAATGTTATTCTACTTTCACAGTTGAATATATGGTAGATAATTCTCAGCTTTAACTCTCGTCTTGATTGACTTGTTTAACGGCATATCAACTTTTTATGGGTCATTTAAAGCTGAAATTTTATTTTCTTGGAGGCTTTGAAGTAAAAAAAAAAATATGTTGTTCTACTTTCACAGTTGAATATATAGTAGATGATACCTGGCTGTAACACTCATCTTGATTGACTTGTCTCACAGCGTATCAACTCCTTATGGGTCATTTAATTTTCTTGGGAGATTTGAAGTAATAAAAATATGATTTGTTATTCTGTTTTCACAATTGAATACATGGTAGATGATACTCAGCTTTTTTGCATATACATGTTTGTGTAAACATTATTACTAGAGGCAGTGATATGCATACTTCATGTTGTCGTTTTGTTGAAGAGGGTTACTATGTGGTGTTGTATGGGCATCATCATGGGCAAGAAGTGAAAATTGGAGTAGATAGACTAAACTATCGCCCGGTTCACACTCCACCCACGTCTATTGAACAGGTGACGAGGCTCATCCCTTGTTTAGGATGTGGTTCCCGGCTTTCTCTTTTCCAATCTTTTCACTCTTATGTAGCCCCCTGCACATCAGTGGCGTTACCGCCTTGCTCGGGGTAATAAGTTAAAGAAAAAAAAAATCATGATATTATGTGGGAAAGATAACGTTTAACCCTAGACTTAATTGATTTGTTTAACGGTATATCAAATTTCTTAGGGGTCATTTAATTCCAAAATTTAATTTTCTTGGGAGCTTTGAAGTAAGAAAATTATTATATAGGTTATTCTGCTTTCACAATTGAATACATGGTAGATGATACTCAGTTTTTGTGCAGGTACATGTTTGTGCCATCAGGATTACTAGAGGCAGTGATATGTGTATTTTATGTTGTAGTTTTATTGAAGTTATATTTTGGAATACAATTTGATTTCACTAAGAAATTTTAGGATATTATATGGATTATTGTCATAAAAGAGTTCTTTTGTGTTGTAGTTTTGTTGAAGTTATATTCTGTATATACATGTTTGTGTAGACATAATTACTAGAGGCAGTGATATGCATATTTCATGTTGTAGTTTTGTTGAAGAGGGTTACTATGTGGTGTTGTATGGGCATCATCATGGGCAAGAAGTGAAAATCATGATATTATTGTGGGAAAGATAACGTTTAACCCTAGACTTAATTGATTTGTTTAACGGTATATCAATTTCTTATGGGTCATTTAATGCTGAAATTTAATTTTCTTGGGGGCTTTGAAGTAATAAAAATGTTATTCTACTTTCACAGTTGAATATATGGTAGATAATTCTCAGCTTTAACTCTCGTCTTGATTGACTTGTTTAACGGCATATCAACTCTTTATGGGTCATTTAAAGCTGAAATTTTATTTTCTTGGAGGCTTTGAAGTAATAAAAATATATGTTGTTCTACTTTCACAGTTGAATATATAGTAGATGATACCTGGCTGTAACACTCATCTTGATTGACTTGTCTCACAGCGTATCAACTCCTTATGGGTCATTTAATTTTCTTGGGAGATTTGAAGTAATAAAAATATGATCTGTTATTCTGTTTTCACAATTGAATACATGGTAGATGATACTCAGCTATATACATGTTTGTGTAGACATTATTACTAGAGGCATTGATATGCATATTTCGTGTTGTAGTATTGTTGAAGAGGATTACTGTGTGGTGTTGTATGGGCATCATCAGGGTCAAGAAGTGAAAATCATGATATGTGGAAAAGATAACGTTTAATCCTAGACTTAATTGATTTGTTTAACGGTATATCAATTTCTTATGGGTCAATTGAATCCATTGCTAGGTCAGCTGCTAAGAAAGTTCGTTCACTCTGTTGCAGGAGAAAATGTTTCTACCCAGAATTTGTCTTAGATATCTATAAGTCTACCATTCGTTCATGCTTAGAACATCGCTGCCACTATGGTTTGGTAATCCTGCTATTTACCTTGAGGTCCTTGTTAAGATCAAAAGAATAA
>JBBBDQ010029286.1:15000-20716 GCA_037127315.1 Ascarosepion bandense
CTATTCGATAGTCGATTCCGCTCCAACCCGTCGCTTGCCTATATGTGTATTATTGTTATTTGATCCTTAGTACAATAAATCTGTATTTCTTATTCCTGGTGTGGAGTTCCATTCTTCAACTGAAAAAGGTCTTAGGCGAAGGCATTCACGATTCGATTTCAAAATCAGCAATATTATTGGTTCTAATCTAGTAACTCGGCTTTAGTCATGTTCCCATTGTTGTAAGGGTGACTATTGTGTTGTGTCTTTTCTATAAAACCTTTCATAGTAATTTTTCAGAGGATCTCTTAGCTTTGGTAATTACACTTTAGGTGTGTTTTTTTAGACGTTTCACTCCAAGCAAGGCGGTACCGACACTGATATGCAGGGGACTTTTGGTTTTTGGTCCTCCTTTTTGCTGGCCCCTGATGTAGAGCGTTCGATATTCTTACGATGCTCCATTATTGTGACTTTTTGCTAAATTTTTCTAAGGTATGTCCGCTTCTAAGACAGTCGGTTCACTGTGTCGTACGAGACAATTTTTGTCTGCAGAATCTATCTTACATTCTTATAAGTCTTACCGTTCGTCTATGCTTAGAATATCGCTAACACATATGGCCTGGTGCTCCTGCTATTTACCTCGAGACCCTTGTTAAGATACAAAGAAGAATCAGCAATATTATTGGTCCTGATCTGGCTGCTCTGCTTCAGCCTCTTACCCACCGTCGTAAAGTTTGCTTTCCTGTGTCTTTTCTATAGATACATTCATGGTAATTGTTGGAACGAGCTCTTTGCTTTGGTACTTAGACTTGGAATATTAATGTCACATGTGGTTTGGTATCGAATAAAGAAACTGTTGTAATAGAAGTGGCAGTTACACCAAAAACGTATCAGCTACGCCAATACAGAGCTTAACAAGTCAGTAAAATTATATCTTTGTAATAAAAAATCAGTTAAACCTTTTAAGGGTGAGGGGTTTAGGGAGTGTTAGTGAATGAGAAAAAATCCTATTAAAGAGAGAAAACAATAAAATAACAGGAATTAAGAAGACAGAGGATAACGATTGACATTGCATTTAAATTTTTGAAGATCAAAGTTGACTGAAAAGTAAGAAGCCTGAAGAGAGTTCCACAAGTGAGAGAAGAAACTGTTAGCATAGGACTTATAATAATATGAGAAGAAGAAAACATAATTAAGGAAAGAGAAAAATAAAAGAATAGGAATTAAGAAGACAGAAGATAACGATTGACATTCTATTTGAATTTTGTAAAATCAAAGTTGAGTGGAAATCAAGAAGCCGGAAGAGAGTTTCACAAGAGAGAGAAGAAACTGTTAGCATAGGACTTATAATAATATGAGAAGAAGAAAACATAATTAAGAAGAGAGAACAATAAAAGAACAGGAATTAAGAAGACAGAAGATAACGATTGACATTGCATTTAAATTTTTGAAGATCAAAGTTGAGTGGAAAGCAAGAAGCCGGAAGAGAGTTCCACAAGCCAGAGAAGAAACTGTTAGCATAGGACTTATAATAATATGAGAAGAAAACATAATTAAGGAGAGAGAACAATAAAAGGAACATGAATTAAGAAGACAGAAAATATTGATTGACATTGCATTTAAATTTTTGAAGATCAAAGTTGAGTGGAAAGCAAGAAGCCGGAAGAGAGTTCCACAAGCGAGAGAAGAAACTGTTAGCATAGGACTTATAATAATATGAGAAGAAGAAAACATAATTAAGGAGAGAAAACAATAAAAGAACAGGAATTAAGAAGACAGAAGATAACGATTGACATTGAATTTAAATTTTTGAATATCAAAGTTGATTGGAAAGCAAGAAGCCGGAAGAGAGTTCCACAAGCGAGAGAAGAAACTGTTAGCATAGGACTTATAATAATATGAGAAGAAGAAAACATAATTAAGGAGAGAGAACAATAAAAGAACAGGAATTAAGAAGACAGAAGATTACTTACTGTGAAGCAAGAAGCCAGAAGAGAGTTCCATAAATGTAAAGCGCGACAAATGAAACTGTTGGCATGGAACTTACGGTTGCATCTAGGCTTTCAACTGTAAAATGCTGAGACCTAGCCGCCAATTTAAGACTTAAATTCATAAAATCTAGGTACCCTAGAGGAAAGGTTCTAGAGTAATCGGCCAAGATTAAATATAACCAGCAGAAAAAGACCAACAAAACAGAACAGAAATTTCAATAATGAATAACAAAAGAAAGAAAGGAAAAGGACAAATATAAGATGAAGTAAACAATATATATATATATATATATATACACATACACACACATACACACAAACATATATATATATATATATATATATATATATATATATATATATATAATCTTGAACAAAATTTTTAATATTCTACAAATCCATGGGTAGTAGATATTTCGCAGGTAAACAGCCGCTCCTCAGACCCAAAAACCTCACAACAGTTAATGTTTAAAATCATCAAGAAAATCGTCACATACAGACACCGACGTGCCCCTATCGAGAATAAATATTTGTAACGGCAATCAACAAAAAAATTTCAAAAAACCAAGAAAAAAAAATAAGAAAAACTTCAAAAGGAAAAAGAGAAAGAAAAGTATAACTGGAAATGAGGTTGAAGTTAACGTCTTAGATCGACACATCGCGCTTATTGTCTAGATAGATCACTAATATACGTTAATGAAAGCGAAAGTATTAACAAGAATTGCAATTCGTCTGTTTTCTTTGAAAAACATGACATGGAAATTTAACATTACATTTAGTTTAAAGATAATGGGTTGTATCTACGTTATAAAAATAAATGGTAAATCAGTCAGTCAAGTGCCATACGTGAGACACGCTTGGGCGATCATGTCTCGAAAGAATCTTCTGACTGGTCAGAAGATTATCCCGCAGTAGGTTGCCATTGCTTTCTGCGGTAGACTGGTTGCCGACCAAGGCTATAGAACCCAATCTGTCCTGTTATTTAACCCATAACTGGAAGGAATAGACGGATTAATACCTTTTTCGAAGGGTATTTGCGCGTAAGTGAATGCAATGAATTCTGCTAAAATTCGAACTCGGCACCCCGATTTCTCGTTCCGAGCCAATATCCACTGCACCACAACGCACGCCCATAATATGAATACTAGTAGTATTATTATATTAGAAATGTAGTAATAACACAAAAATATATAATATATAAAAATAATTATAATTATAATAGTAATAATACAAAAAATAACCAAAAATTATACTAACACTAAAGAAACATAATAATAATAATAATAATAATAATAATAATAATATAATGGGGCAATATTTACATTGGGCAATGTGCAAACATTATGGAAAATCTGTAAACAAACACTGGTATGAACATCACCCAGCACCGGTTACAGAAATAGAAGATGTAACCATTCTATGGGATTACACCATCTACACAGACAGAAAAATTGAAGCAAACAGGCCAGACATTATTGTTAAAAACCAAAAGGAGAAAACTTGTCTATTAATTGATATGGCTTGTCCAGCGGATTGTAACATAGCAATCAAGGAATTTGAAAAACTGTCAAAATATAAAGACCTGGAAATTGAAATAGAAAAAATGTGGAAATTGAAAACAAGAGTTGTGCCAGTGATAGTAGGTGCACTTGGAATGATAAAAAATGGAACAAAACAACACATTGAAAGAATCCCTGGAAACCCCAGCTTAAGAGACATACAAAAAATTGTCTTATTAAGTACAGCCCACACACTATGGAAAACTTTATCTATGTAATGCTGGAGATGATAGGGAAGATAGAAAAACATGAAATGGAGCCATAACAACACGCCACTACCTGCCTTAGGTCTCCCCGCAGACTTGGTTGGTAGTGAGACCAAAGCAGAAATCGAAATATGATGAAAAATGACATAATAATAATAATAATGAACATTCTTAGATTAACAGCAACATCCTATAATGGTTTTTATATCTAAAATTAATTCTTCATGAATTGATGTGGAGGTTAATTTAATCGACCAACTGGAATATCGAGACGACGTTCTATATTTCTGTGCAAAAAATTTAGAGAAAGCTTTTATGGAAAAATAAAAAATTAATGAAAATTTCGCTTTATAAATTTCTGATCTGGATTTTCGAATTGGGCATCGCAAAATACGTGGAGTTATTTTTCAGCAATTTCTAGTAAATATGTAAACAGAATTAAACAGATAGATAGATTATGAGACTCATACATAGATAGATATGAATAGAGTGCTATAAATAGATTGATAGAGATAAAAAGATTGAATTAGATAAGTAAATAGACTGATAATGAACAAGGCGAGATAGTTGATTTTCTAAGCGCCGCTTAGATGTGGCACAAGGCCGGAATTATCGGGCACCCAGAGAGGATCAAACTCACCACTCAGTTTTAATAGTTTCTAACGCGACAAGCTGGCTAACAATTACACCGCGTTGAGATGTCCAAACATAGATAGATAGATAGATAGATAGATAGATAGATAGATAGATAGATATGAACAGTCTGAGATAGATAGATAGATAGATAGATAGATAGATAGATAGATAGATAGATAGATAGATATGAACAGAATGAGATAGATAGATAGATAGATAGATAGATAGATAGATAGATAGATAGATAGATAGATAGATAGATATAAACAGACTGGGATAGATAGATAGATAGATAGATAGATAGATAGATAGATAGATAGATAGATATAAACAGACTGGGATAGATAGATAGATAGATAGATAGATAGATAGATAGATAGATAGATAGATAGATAGATAGATAGATATGAACAGACTGGGATAGATAGATAGATAGGTAGATAGATATGAACAGACTGGGATAGATAGATAGATAGATAGATAGATAGATAGATAGATAGATAGATATGAGCATAGATAGATAGATAGATAGATAGATAGATAGATAGATAGATAGATAGATAGATAGATAGATAGATAGATATAAACAGACTGGGATAGATAGATAGATAGATAGATAGATAGATAGATAGATAGATAGATAGATAGATAGATAGATAGATATAAACAGACTGGGATAGATAGATAGATAGATAGATAGATAGATAGATAGATAGATAGATAGATAGATAGATAGATAGATATGAACAGACTGGGATAGATAGATAGATAGGTAGATAGATATGAACAGACTGGGATAGATAGATAGATAGATAGATAGATAGATAGATAGATAGATAGATAGATAGATAGATAGATAGATAGATATGAACAGACTGGGATAGATAGATAGATAGATAGATAGATAGATAGATAGATAGATAGATAGATAGATAGATAGATAGATATGAACAGTCTGAGATAGATAGATAGATAGATAGATAGATAGATAGATAGATAGATAGATAGATAGATAGATAGATAGATATGAACAGTCTGAGATAGATAGATAGATAGATAGATAGATAGATAGATAGATAGATAGATAGATATAAACAGACTATGGGATAGATAGATAGATAGATAGATAGATAGATAGATAGATAGATATGAACAGACTGGGATAGATAGATAGATAGATAGATAGATAGATAGATAGATAGATATAGAACAGACTGGGATAGATAGATAGATAGATAGATAGATAGATAGATAGATAGATAGATAGAAAGAAAGAAAGAAAGAAAGAAAGAAAGGAAGTAAGTTAGCATGTAATTCAGACGTTTTTGAAATCGAAATATCAAAT
>JBBBDQ010029288.1:0-228167 GCA_037127315.1 Ascarosepion bandense
CCAAAATGCCTAATTGATAGAGATATGCCATGGCTGAAATATGTGAGTGACATAGTTGAAACATTTCATGTTAAAATGATTTATCATTCTGTTGTGGGGAATTACCTACACACTAATATGAACACTACCAAACGACATAAATACCGAGAGTTATCTACTCTCGGGAGTAGTAGTAAGTAGCAGCAGCTACGATACTCCTTTGTTAGTCTGCCGTTCCAGTGCTAAGTACTATTATACTCTATTTCCTCTGTACACTGTTTCTCTTTTGTAATATAATATTGTTTCCAACTATATACCGTGTCCGAGTCTTTCTTGTGACGTTTTTCCTAGGGCCACATCAATTGGAGACGCAGAAATTCAAACAACCTAGGACCCTCAACAAATCATTGTCCACATCACATTCAAGAAAAAGTCTACAAATCACTTTCAAAGTGAATTCTAAGCTATTTCAGTTAAATAAGCTGACCAGAAAATGCTTGATTTTATGAGGGATATCTCACTGGAAAATGTCCTTGTGCCCTTAATGTTCTTTGCTTGTTAACTTTTTTATTTCTGTTTCTTCTCTACTTTTCATAGAAGCTCCTTAGAAATCATGCAAGAAGAGCAATTTTAGTTTTTATTAGTAGTTTTCACTTTAAGCCTGAAACCATCGTAAGATTTTATCATATCACTTGAATTTACAAAAGTCTAGTATTGTCATGCACTCTCTGTATGAGATACATAGGTACATTGATAAATGAGGGTTGTTAGAGGGTTTGGTGAGTGTATTTGAGACTAGCAAAATTTAAATACCTAGGAAGCGTTATAACAGAAGACGGAAAGTGTGACACAGATCCAAAGGTGAATTGGGATGGTGAAGGAAGCATTCTAGAAGTTGAGTAAGGTATTAAGAAACAACAATTTCACTAGAAACTAAGAAGAGAGTACTAGATTGCTATGTGATGTCCGTCCTTCGATATGGCAGTGAATGCTGGACAATATCATCAAAGATGAAGTAAAAACTTAAAGCAACTGAAATGTGGTTCTATGGTTCTACAGAAGGATGCTACGAATATCATTGATTGAGCATGTGAACAATGATGAGGTCTTGGAAATGATGGAAACAAAAAGGAAATTAATACTGAGTATCAGGAAGAGACAGCTGAAGTTCCTGGGACATGCAATGAGGAAGGAGGGCTTGGAAAATCTGATTCTAACAGGCCAGATAGAGGGGAAAAAAATGACAGAGGAAAGCAACGGATAACATATTTGAAGGACCTGATTAGGTGGATGACAGAACGAGGGTTGCATGGTATAACACGAGAAAGCATGCTCAGAGCCACCAGGGACAGGGAATTGTGAAAAGCCATGATCGCCTACGTCCTGAAGGGAGAGGGCACATAGAAGAAGAAGACAATTAGAATATTCTTTAGCAGCAGTTAAAATATCCACGATTTTTTGTTAAAAATTAATGACACGTTTGCCTTAATTTAATTTTTGTGATTTTTCTGTAAACTTTTTCTAAAATGAAAATGCATTCTTTAAGTTATTGAGATACTTTTTCTTTTATAAGGTACTAGCAGTGTAGCCGGGCATTGCTCGGGTGTAACAAAAGCTTTAAAACTAATCCATGGTCCTGGAGCTCAGACTCTTTGGATGTTGGCACGAAAGACTAAAAAGCAATAGTTGTTTCCAGTTAAAGCAAAACCGTAGGCTGAAAGAAAAATGAATGGATGTAAGTCAAATTTTGTTTTCCTGGTATCGATATCAAATAAGTTTTTTTCATTGTAAACTGAATTTTGAAGGCTAAATAAGTCCTCTGAGTAAATGGCATCATGGCTGAGACTAAGAACTACAATTATACCTACTTAGAGCCAAACCCGAAGCAAAAACTAAAATAAAAGGACTGAAAAACTTGGCTTATATATATATGTATAATCAATTTTCTGCACTATTATAAGAACTGCAACCTTGGAACTTCTGAATATCGTTTCTTATGTCTTTGTCTATGAGTGTATCAAATTTGATTGAAATCAAACCACTCTTTCTATAACCCGATTTTTTCGATTATTGATTTTCAATATTTATCGGATGTACCTTGACACAAAACTTAGCTAAGAACACTCACAGATGCTAAAAGTACAACTGTGTAAATTTTCAAGGAAATCGGTTCAACCGTTTTGGAGTTTATAGGTAACGGATACACACGCACACACAGACAAAGTTCCATTTATAAATAAGTTCAGATTCTAACTTGAAAACATTTAAGGTTCTACTTGGCCCTGACATATCACTCTTGAATGGGTATTTTGGCCTATTTTAAGAAAAATAGAAATCATCTGTATGGAGAAAACCTGATGTAATGGGAAAGATGGACTTGATTTTCATTGTGAAAAAAAAAATAACCAAGAAACGTTTTCTTATTGCTCAACATTTGGGTTAAAAAAAATGTCTACTAGCATTACATTTATGACTGTAGATTTTATCATTAAAATGTATGTTGCTTTAATGAACTTTGATTTGCTGGTCAACTATATAATTAGGGTACCAATCATTGATAAGTGTTTGTTTTATATTATTTAATTCTTTTAGGACAACTATTTTAGATGAGAAATTAGATGCAAATATATGCACATGCATAGAGGAATCTCTTGATTAGTGTAGCTAATGTATACCTTAAAATATATATGGACTAATCATAAACAATAAGTTGGAGAAAATATTATTTATATCCCAAATTTTGGTCCCATTCACAATTAATTTTTAATATAAGGACATAAAAAGATGAATAAATGTTTGTCAATTGGATTTTTATGAAAAAAATATTTAGAGTGGTTTGCAGTCTGGTATTCTGTTCTTGATATAATTGGCATAACTGAAAAATTGCCACTTTAAATTTTCAAAAAATATCATAATCATTAGTATTTTAACCTGAAAATGTTATTTATCATCTTTTTATAGTAAATGCACACATCTTTTATATTTGGATATTTTTAATAAATGAAAATTTATGTATCTAATTAAATTGTTGAAATTTTTAACAAAAAATCAGAAATTTACTTTTCAACCTTCAAAATAAACATGAAAAAAATCAAACTATTTATAAAAATTTTAATAGGCAATTATTCAAATATCTATTTTTGTTATTTGCTTATATTGTAAAACTAGCAGTTTAGCCCGGTTTCACTCAGGTAGTTTAAGGAATAAGAATAAAAAACATATGATGAATTTACATAGCAAATACACAATGTTTACCCTCATCACTTTTATAAATATAGATAACAATGTAGAATGTTTCTATTGGATTAGGCTCAGAGAGGGAGGGGCTACATATATAGATAATATAAAGTGGGGTGACTGATTCTATATTATAATCAATACATAAACTGATCCCTGACTTTGTGGGGTGATAATATATATTTTTCTACTCTTTAATTTTGGCTTTCTGAAAAATTTCAAGGTGTCGTTAACCAAAATCAATTATGGCAAATCTCAACGTATAAATTACGAATTTATTTAAATATGAGATCTAAATAAATGGATGATTTATTATGATAGAATATAATCAGTTCTTATCTGCATTATCATCAAAGGCTACAAATTATTTCCAGATTTAATTTTGTGAAAAAGTAATTATTTATTGATAATAATTTTTGTGATATTAACTTTTATTGATTTCAACATTAAAATTAAAACAAAATATTTAAATAACCTACAACCAATTTTTTCTTTCACAACCACTTAATACTGATGCTAACATTCACAATCTATCTTCCTCTTCTATGTGCCCTGTCCTTTCAGGATGTAGGCAATCATGGCTTTCCACGTCTCCCTATTCCTGGTGGCTCTTAGCATGCCTTCTCCTGTTACACCACCCAAACCTGGCTCTACCATCCACCAGCTCATGCCCATAAATCTAGAATACAAATGTATAGAAACTTTATATATAAAGTTTATATATTGATTATGATATAGAATTAACCCCCATTTTATACCCACACAATAATTTCTTATAAACAGTTGTCATATCTTCTTCTATGTGCCCTGTCCTTTCAGGATGTAGGCGATCATGGCTTTCCACATCTCCCTATACCTGGTGGCTCTTAGCATGCTTTCTCCTGTTACACCATGCAATCTTCGTTCCATCATCCACCTGATTAGGTTCTTCAAATATGTTATCTGCTGCTTTCCCCTGTCTCTTTTTCTCTGTATCTGGCCTATTAGTATCAGGTTCTCCAAGCCCTCTTTCCTCATTGCATGTTGCATGAACTTCAGCTGTCTCTTCTTGATGCTCAGTATTAATTTCCTTTTCATTTCCATCATTTCCAAAACCTCATCATTGCTTACAACTCGATCTATGATATTCGTAGCATCCTTCTGTAGAACCACATTACGTTGAATTATGGTGCTGGAAAATTTTTCACCAACCTAATATTTCAGACATACCTACTGGAACAATTTTGATAAAGTTTCAAATTCATTTTTTCTTTTTAAAAAAAAAAGATGATTTCATGACAAAAAGAAAAAAAAACTGCCATGTAATATCAATATAACCTGATGCCCAAGGGCGTGACTTGACCAATCCTTCCCACTCCTTAACCAGTCCACCCACATTGTGTTTGTTTTGATCGCGGACCAGCCAAAGTAGGATTTTCCATTATCACCTGGCTAGATTATTCCTGGCATGCGAGGAAGCTGAGTATATTATTAAGACTGGATTTACATGATCCTCAATATGAAGTTAATCAGTAAACCACTTCAACGTCACAGACACCAGAAATAATACGACTTATAGTTCAAGGGGTTGTTTTTTATAGACAAATATAGATATATTTAAATATTGATTATATACACAGATATAATAAGCAAGTCAAAGCTGGTGACGCTCAACAGTCGACTGGTATTTTAAAAATATTTCAGTAACAATGTTCTCGAAGTTGGGGTTTACTCAATTGTCTTTTAGCAGCACATCCATTTCAGTCCAGTCGTATTATTGAAACTGCGATTCAAATTATTTCCCCCAACATATATCTTATAGCAGCAGACCTCAAAATAATTAATTTCATCCTGCACCCTGATTTTATTAAACGAGCACAAAAATTGTAGTAAAGGGTAGTTATGGGAGGTTCAGTTACTTTTCCCAACAAAATAATTGTTCTCCAGTTTTAGCGAAATTTCTTATCTTTAAAATTAATAAAAAATTAATACCAGCCAAATTAATATCTGGAAATAGGGTTAAAAAATGAAGATTTTGTGACAAACAAAGAAAAGACTGCAATGTAATATCAATCCTCAAAGAGAATTTTTTCCCAAATGAAGAAAATATTTGCAGTAACTTTTTCCTTAGGACCCCAGCTACATGATTTTATGCATGCTACTAGGGTCCAGTCGAATTCATTGCATTCACTTACGCGCAAGAACCCTTGGGAAAGGTATTAATCCGTCTCTTCCTTCCAGTTATGGGTTAAATAAGAGGACAGATTGGGTTCTATAACCTTGGATGGCAACCAGTCAACCGCAGAAAGCAATGGCAACCTCCTGTGGGATAATCTTCTGCCCAGTCAGTCATGTCTCTTTCGAGACATGATTGCCCAAGCGTGTATCACGTATGGCACTTAATTGACTGAGTGAATCTAATGGTTGGAAACATTATTAAGGGTTCTATTGGGCATAAAGTGGGGATCGGTTTTATATTGTTATGAAGTAATAAACTGGTCCCCCACTAATTACTACTTAATAATATAATACATCTCTTCTCCCTCTAGCAATGAATCAAATAACAGGACAGACTGGGTTCTATAGCCTTGGTCGGCAACCAGTCTACTGCAGAAAGCAATGGCAACCTACTGCGGGATAATCTTCTGCCCAGTCAGTTATGTCTCTTTCGAGACATGATCGCCCAAGCATGTTTCACGTATGGCACTTAACTGACTGACTGACTAGGGTCCTGCCATTTTACCATTGAAATAGTTAAATATAAATACCTCTTCTACTTGACAGTTTCTTGCACTTTCTGCCTGCAGAACTTCCTTTTGTTTACTTGCTTACTTGGCAGATACAATCTTTAAAAATTTAAATGCAATGCTGATTGCCATCTTCTATCCCCCATCCTTGTTTTTTCTCTCACTGTAAGCTCCTTCACTACCCTGTCTTGCATAGGGTGAACTAGTTATAAAAAACAATGTTTGTCAGAAAAATGCAGAGAATTCCATGGCCATAGCATATGAGCAATAATGAAGTTTCATAGGAAATGAGAAGGACAGTTTTTTGTTTTTTTTTAATCATATCACCCCAAGCAAGGCGATAATGCCACTGATGTGCAGGGGGCTACGTAAGAGTAAAAAGATTGGAAAAGAGAAAGCCGGAAACCACATCCTAAACAGGGAACAAGGGATGAGCCTTTTCACCTGATTAATAGATGTGGGTGAAGTATGAACCGGGCAATAGTTTAGTCTATCTACTCCAGTTCAAAAAAATAAAGAAAAGAAAAGAGTGAAAAGATTGGAAAAGAGAAAACCGGAAACCGCATCCTAAACAGGAAACAAGGGATGAGCCTCTTCACCTGTTACATTTGAAAGTAGAAATAGAGCTGAAATTTCTTTGGTGCATAATGAGGAAAGGAGTCTTGGAAAACTTGACACTCACAGGAAATATTGAAGGCAAGAGAAATCCAGGAAAACAAATAACCTATCTAACAATCTTGTGTAAATGGACAGCAATGCAAGCATTAAGGAATAGTAAAATGACAAATGAAGAATAGGACATTATGGCGAGCTATGATCCCCACAACCTGAAGGGATATGGCACAAATAAGGATACAAACTACTGAGACACCTGTGAAATAATATTTAAGATTATCTTAAAAGTAATTAATTGTGAATTTAATCTACAATAAGTTCCGTGTTTATCTGGTTTTAAATGACTCAAGACTCACTTTACTTTATAAATATGCTAGCAGTATAGCCCGGCATTACTCGGGTGTAATGAAAGCTTTTATATATATATATATATTATCGATTTTCTGCACTATTGTAAAAACTGCAACCTTGAAACTTCTGAATATCATTTCTTGTCTTTGTCTATGAGTGTATAAAATTTGATTGAAATCGAACCACTCTTTCTATAACCAGATTTTTTCGATTATCGATTTTCAATATTTATTGGATGTACCTTGACACAAAACCTAGCTAAGAACACTCGCAGATGCTTATAGTACAACTGTGTAAATTTTCAAGAAAATCGGTTCAGCCATTTTCGAGTCTATAGGTAATGGATACACACACAGATAAAGTTCCATTTATAAATAAGTTTAGATAAATAATGAATTAATACTTTGTTTAAGGCAGTTACAAATAATGACTCTGAAGTAAACTCACCTCAAAGAAAATTCCTACAAGCAGTTCAATGGAGAATATTCTTGCACATAGAACTGAAAATCACTCATGTTAAGCATGTTACTATGAGTGGATATTGGTCAGATTTGGGTTTTTGCAGATATTTCTTTACTGGGTCCCAAAACCCCTTTTTACCACCCATAAGAATGCCTTCCAGAAGCTGAGTAAAGTAATGAGAGACAGAAAAATTTGGCTGGAAACAAAGAGGTGAGTACTTGACCATTAGGTGATGTCTGTCCTTCAATATGTCAGTGAATGCCGGACAATTTCATCAAAGATAAAGGAAAGACTTGAAACAACCAAAATGTGGTTCTACAGAAGGATACTGAGGATACCATGGATCAAACATATGAGCAGCAACAAGGTTTTGGAGAGGACAGAAATGAGAAGGAAACTGTCGCTTAACATCAGGAAAAGACAGCTAAGACATATAATGAGGAAAGATGTGTGTTGGGGTGCAGTGGATATCAACTCGGAACGACAAATCAGTGAGCTGAGATAGAATTCCCCTTGAATTCCTTGCTTTCACTTATGCACAAATACCCTTGGGAAAGGTATTAATTCATCTCTTCCCTCCAGTTATGGGTTAAATAATAGGACAGATTGGGTTCTATGGCCTCGGCTGGCAACTAGTCTACCGTAGAAAGCAATGGTAACCTATTGCAAGATAATCATCTGATCAATCAGTCATGTCTCTTTCAAGACATGATTGCCTAAAGCATGTATGACGTATGGCACTTAAATGACTGGCTGAATATAATAGTTGAAAACATGATTAAGGCTTCTATTGGGCATAAAGTGGGGGATCGGTTTTATATTGTTATGAAGTAATAAACTGATCCCCCACTAATTAGTAGTTAATAATATTCTACATCTCTTCTTCCTCTAGCTATGAGTCAAATAACAGGACAGATTGGGCTCGATAGCCTTGGGTGGCAACCAGTCTACCACAGAAAGCAACAGTAACCTACTGCGGGATAATATTCTGCCCAGTCAGTCATGTCTGTTTTGAGACATAACCGCCCAAAGCATGTATCATGTATGACACTTAACTGAACTGAATGAGGAAGGAGAGTTTGGAGAATCTGATACTCATGAGACAAAGGGAAGTAGAGACAGAGAAAGCAATGTGTGATATGTTTGGACTTAAGCAAGTGGATGGTGGAACACGGTTTTTGGAGGGGTAACTGGAGAAGGGGTGTTACGAGCTACAAGGGATAGGGAGATTTGAAATGCCATGATCGCCTACATCCTGAAAGTACATGGCACATAGAAGAAGAAAACTTTATCAGTATTTTGATAGTTGGCAGCTGACCTTTTATTGTCTTTAGGCAAGAAAGACAATTTTATTCATACATGAGAAGTTTTTGTCCAAATGGTGGACATTCTTTATGTCTGCAGCAGTTATGAAACTAGAACATTTCTCAACCATTTGTGAATGTTTCCTCATTAGAAAGGCCTGATGCTATGCATGAAACTCACTGCAAGGTTCAAGCACTCAGTATTACCATAAACTAAAATAAATTGCTATTCAGATTTTATTTAATACTTCATAATATTGTTGTGGAGTAGTTTTCGCACTGAAAGTTATAATCATGCTATATTGGTTGCTAATCAACTTAACGCACCTAAAATGTTAGGAACTTCCTTTGTAATCTTCTCCTGAAAACTGACTCCTTAGTATTCTGCTAACTGCCTAGTAGTTCTACTGAACTCCAATAGTTCTAAAGAACCTCTATAAACTTCCCAAGAACTTCTCGAGTTAACTTCCTGTTAACTCTTATTAATATAGGAGGGAGAGTCCATTATCTGAGGAATAGGTGTGTTTCACCATAACAAATATAAAGTACAGGTATCTGTCTGAATTTCTGGGATGAGTAATTATTTTTATTTACACTATTTCTATTTAGATTGTCCTCAACTTTGTTATCTTATGATGTTTCAGCCATTGTGTCCTTCAGCCTTCTTCAGGTGAATACCTACAGGCAATTCTGAACTACCACTGCTTATGATTGAAGATATCGTGTAGTTCTTACTTTTTATTTAGTACTGTTCAGTTATGGCTGGCCCATTTCCACTAAGTGCAAGCAGACACTGCCCAACTTAAGGACTGAACTCAAAACTACAATGTAACCAAATTCATATAGAGATACTGTTTAGTTCTTATTTTTATTTAGTATTGTTCAGTTATTGCTTGACCGTTTCCACAGATTGCAAATACATACTGCTCAACCCAGGAATTGAACTCGCAATCACTGTGTCACCATATTCACAAATCAATGCTTTTATCCACTAGGATAATTTGTTGGAGTAAACCTAAACATTTAAACGTAGCATTAGCTGCTGATTAGGCTGCAACTATAGCACTCAGCAGAAACTTTGGAAAGTTAGTCAAGAATGAGTCAAAAGTTAAAGAAGAATTTATGGGTGAAACATTCAGCTTTATGAGCAGTTCAGATTGATTGACGAGGGGGGAAATAAAATAACTCTAATTTAATATATTATTACAGAACTGCCAGTTGCTGCTATTTTAGCAGTAAAAACACAACCTACAATTGAATAGTATCCATAATATATATAACTGAGTAAGAACAAATGTCATAAAAATCCACAGTTCAGAGTTTACTTTTTAGAAGTGCTCAATACATAGTAGAGCAATATATTTTTTGTCAAGTCACATATACTAGAAATAACACCTTGTAAGAATACTGCCAGGCCTCTTCGTTTTCTGCCTTGAATGTTTAATATGTACGCATATATATATTATTTTTACAATGTCATAGGATCACAGCAGCACAATTCGTTTAGGTTGATTAAAATGATGTTAACTATGTTTGTTCTCTTGCATTCCATGTTCAAACTAAAGTTTCAACAGCTTCTCTTTATTCACATACGACACCTCTTCTTCAAGACGACTTCCTGTGAAGTCTTCAGGATTCTTCAGCTTTGGTTCAATATTTAAAAATTCTGTTGCTGTTCTTTTCTTTAACTGTAAAAATTTTGGTTCAACAATTTCTGATGGTGTAGGGACATCAAATGTGTCATAAAATATTTCCATAGGTCCCTCTTTTTTTCTATAGGCACCTCTTTTTGGAGACTTTCTAAATAAGGGAATATGTTCCCATCTATGTCCCTGTACCATGTATGTCATTTTGTTAATCTGTTTTTTTATAACACCCTCATCATAGAATTCTTTTCCACATTGATACGTTTTAAGAAACACTTTATCTCCTTCTGTAACACCAAAAATTGCAATATGAACTCTGGTAAAAAAGTACTGACTGAACATTAGGTTTATAAGTTCCAGAAATTCATTTGTTCTTGTCCTTAAGGACACATGGTTCAGCGGATATAGACGTTGGTTAGTTCCAGTGATTTGACCCAAAGAGTTGTGAGTTCAATACCAGGCTACAACAAATGACCTAGAGAGTTAAGTTAAAGGGAGATGAGAATGATATAAACCAGTGATTGTAATAAAGGGTTCGGTTCGAAATTCCTAGCACCTGAAGAAGGCCTAAGCATACAATGGCCGAAACATCATACAAATGGCAACAAAGATGAGAACAATAGTCTGAATAATGTAAATAGTGTACATTGACACTCTTATTTTCTGGATAGTTAATTTATGATTCATTTCTAATTTAGAAAGTATCCTGGATCTTATTTCCATGTCATAAGCAGATGTTAAGCCCCGTACAAATACAGATGTTAAGCCCTGTCATAAGCATTTAAATAAATCAGGAATAATTTCTCCTGCATGAGTGACAAACTCTTTATCATCACACTTTACTAAGTTATGACATTGTCAATGTGTATAAAATAATGAGCTCCTATCACCAAAAATTTTTTATAGTATTATTACAGTTTCATCAAAAATCATCTCACTTGCTTATTTGTTTTTTGGGTTTTTTTTTTTTGTCCAAAATAAAATTTACATGCTTTTGATGTTCAGCATAGGATAATTTTCTTGAAAATAAATGAACTTTTCTTTCATCATTCTAATGTGAATAATCCCTTTTAAAGATCCCTTCGTATTTTCTATATTGTGTCGCTTTCTTTGGATTGTATAAAAATTGGCTAATTCAATTAGCAGCAGCATAAGTGAATAAATCTGATGTTTTTCTTCCATAGTTTTATTAAATAATAATTTTAAAAATTTTCTGTTGTTGCTGTTGTAATTGTAATTGCTGTTCATGTTGTTGTTGTTTTTGCTGCATTTGTTGTTGCTTTGGTCGTGCCAACATTTAAAATTTGATTGAATTTAATTCTTCCATTTTTCTGTACTCTGCTGAATATTTCACAGATTAATTTTTAAATAACTTCACCTGTGAATATCGTGTCTCCATGATAAAGTGGTGAATATTAACTAAATATCCAACAATAAAATGTTAGACACATATTTTTTTTTTGTTTCTTTGCCTAAGTTCAAACAAATACCCATCATCACTTTTGTAATGTCAAAGATACTAGAAATAATGTCTTTGAATAATAGTCAGACCTTTTACTTTCCTGACCTGAATCCTTATTACTTAGCCATATATATATTATTTTTACAATGTCACATGATCCCAGCAGCATAATTCCTCTAAGTACATCAAAATGAGTTTGACTATTTTCTCTGACAATCCGTGTTCAAACTCAATTGTTGGCAGTGATATTTTCTTCATATATGAGAACATTATTATAAACAAGGACCCTAATCTCTCATATATATGTTTTTATGTGCCACTTATCTATAGTATCACATTCGTCTTTGCTGTGTATCTTCCTCGGGATGAAGGGTCGTTAATCTTTTGAATTAATATCAGGGAAGATTGACAATATCCTAAAAGAATTTTCATCAACCAATTTTCAAAAAACCTTTGCTAACCACTCATAATATAAATTTCACAAACCACTCTTTGTTGTGAAGTCACTGAAGTCACCATCCATAGATAGTGACTTCAATGTTCACAACAAAGAGAGGTTAGTGAAGTTTATACTATGAAGCTAAAGAAAGGATTAATCACAATGACACAGTGATGCTATTGGTAGTAACAATGATTATAATGGTAGTAGTCATAGGTAATATTTGTATTATTTCTAGTAGTAGTAGTGACTGTAGTGAAAGTGGTAGTGTTTATATTTTAGTATTACAGACAGTTATAGGAGCAATAGTTTTTGAGTGTGAGTTTTGTTTAATGGCATATTAACCTTTGTGGGTTATTTAATGCCAAAAAGGTCGGGTTTTAAGGTATTTTTCTTTTTAATATTGGGTTATTGTGAGAAGGTTGATTTAGTCAGATTTTAATGGAAATCTTTTGTTTTTATTCCTTTTTATTTCAGAAAACTGAAAACGTCTTCTAGTTTTGTATTCAAAAATGTTTTGCTGACAATCATTTTTTCCTTAAAAAATATGTTATGGTAATAATTTTTTTCTTAAAAATGTATTGTTGGTAATATCTTTCCTTCAAAACTTTATTTTTATGAATATATTTCTATAAAAGTGTGTTTTAATATTTTTATAGTGTTTTGACCCCAGTTTGGGGGGTTAACTATTTGCCCATAACTGGGACCATAACAGGTGCTACCACTCCGGGTCAGGGTGGACCTGGGAACAACAGCAATTAAGAGGTGGTTCTATGCTCCTCACAACCTCCCAGTCAGAGAGCTTGCTGCCAGGTGTAGTTTACTATCATGCCCAGGACCAAGAAGTAGTAGTAGTTTTTTTTTTGTTGAAGTGGTAGTAGTAGTAATTATCAAAATAAAATTCAAAGTAGTATAGGTACAACAAAGTCAATGATAAGAAGAAAAAGTTCAATGGTTCAAACAAGTCATAAAACTGTAGTGATAGTTGAAGTGGTAGTAATTGTAGTAGTAGTAGTGGTTATAATAGAAATTGTAATAGAAGTAGTGGTAGTAGTAGTAGTAGTAGTAGAGGAACAATAAAATCAATGATAAGAATAAAAAGTTCAGTGGTTCAAACAAGTCATAAAATTGTTTTTGATTTGCTGAAACTCATATTTCCACTCATGGTTAGTTCACTCTAACTAAATCAATAAGAAAGGCAGATATTGCAAAAACTTCTTCATTACTTATGAGCTGACCTAGTGTTATGGTGAAACACACCTATTCTATAGTGAATAGACTCTCCCATCTAATTTGAGTAGGAGTAGTAAGAGGAACAAGGGTCAGTCGATGTTGAACGATAGTAGTTGACAGTTAGTCAAATATGAAAGTAGTCAGCGACCTGGCAAGATTACACTGCATAATACATATATCAAGTTCCTAACATTTGGCACATCAAACCTATTAGAACCAACTTTAGCACAAATACTAGCCTCCACTGTGAAAATAACTCGACAACACCTAGTTTATTGAAAAACTTACCTGAGTCTTGGATGCAACAGGACTACAGGGAACCTCCTTGTTCTTTTTCTAAAATCCTGCCCTGACAAATGAACAGCTAAAGTTTTACCATCCATTAAAACATCTGATCATTCCCTTTTTTCTTCCTTTTCTTTTTGGCTACTCTTACTTTCGTTTTTTTTTTTTTTTGTTTACACAGGAACAAATAATTGAGTTTTGCCGTAATGTCTTGGTTTCACTGAAGAAACAAGTGATAAATTCACTCATTGAATCCAAACTAATGACATCCCCTGATTTACCATTCCATAAAATGATTTTTCACTATGAGAAGGCAGACGAGAACAGCTGTATTATGGAAGCTCCTTTCCCAACCTTCTTCAAACATGCAGTCTCCAAAACTGCTGCCATTATGTCCAGATGGATCCTTTCTGAGATGGCGGGTTTTATACCAAACAAAAAGAAATTCAGCAAAAACCAGCCAACCTTGGTTCATCTCTGAATGTGCAACCATAGAACAACTACTTGAAAATCTCTCACAAGGAATGCTGAAGTCTGACTCTTAATGCTCACCGAAACGCCTGTAATCAATGCAAGAGAGTTCTAGAAAATGGACAGCAACATAAAAGTTGTTCAGGCCAAGGATGAAAAAAAACAAATTGGACCTCATAAATTCTGTAAGATCACCAAACAAATTATAAACAGAGGCAAAGCCACTGTGCCAACTATTAAAATGGTCCCGAGGTCATAAGCCCTCCCCCAATAGATAAAGCAAAGCTCTTCACCTAGATATTTGCCTCAAATACAACATTAGATGACAAAAATCTCCCCCTCTACAACTTTCTACATCTCACTGAGCACAATCTTACTAATATACTCATTTCAGTAATAAAAAAAATCTTTGAATGTATCCAAAGCTTTGACCCTAAAAAGCCACATCCCCCAGATAAAATTCCAGTGTAATCCTTAGAAATATCAATCCAGAATTACCTCCAATTCTAGCCAAGTTATTTAACTGCTGCTTGAAACCTTTCCCAAGCATGTGGAAGGGGGCAAGCATATATCTAGTCATCGAGAATGTTGGCATCCGATTCTCCTTCTCCCAGTAGAGAGACATATTAATCTCCTCAGTATTATCACCATACTTGTTGAGGCCATTATCAACAAGAATGTCATCAAGCACCTGGATAGGAACAACCTCTTGGGCAGTGAGCAGTATGGATTTCAATCAGTCTAATCCACTGCTGATGTCCAGACTACCATGACATACAGAATCAGTGACGCTCTTGACAACGTGCACACCACAAGAACAATAGTATTAGATATCTCAAAGTTTTTTCCAAGATGTGGCACAAAGGCTTACTACACAAGGTCTCTGGCTATGATATCACTGGAAGAGTTTTCTCGATTATAAAATACTTTCTAACAGATCTCTGAAGGTAGTTATTAACAGTCAATACAGTTGTCCGCTACGGGTCACTTCTCAGAACAATGCTCTTTCTGATTTACATAAATGATCTACCTGAGCATATACTCTGATTATTTGAAAACATCTATGTTAATAATACAACAATATATGGGGGCAGTTCCAAAAGTTATGACAATCAGAGATTGACAGCTGACCTCTCTTCTAGCCTAACATGAACTTCCCAGAGGGGGTTAAAACTGGCTGGTTACATTCAATGTTTCCAAAACAAAATTGCTTACATTCCATCTCAGCCATTCAGACACTGAAATACCACTCATCGTGATGTCCTCTTGAGGAGACTTCATGCCTTAAGAGGCTATTGGGTCTCAAACTCTCACTAGATCTCAAGTGGAATTTTTATACAGTCCATCACTAAAGATACAGGTAAAATGATTGGCTCCCTCTACAACTCCAGTAAGTACCTGACTCCTCATGCTATCCTCTACCTTTATAAAAGTCAGATCAGGCTGAAAATGGAAGACTGTTGCCATACCTGGGCAGGAGCTACCCAAACCTCACTTTCCAATACACTCCAGTAAGTACCTGACTCCTCATGCTATCCTCTACCTTTATAAAAGTCAGATCAGGCAGAAAATAGATTACTGCTGCCATATTTGAGAAGGAGATACCTGACCCTTACTTTCCAATTTTCTAAAGTTCAAAAGCATCTCTAAGGTCTTGTTAAATAATAATGATTTTCCACACTCCCATCTCTTTCTCACAGGCAGTATGTAGCAGGTCTATCACTGTTCTGATGCTACTATCATGGAAAGTACTCATGCAAACTGCATCATCTGGTTCCAGTAGATCTGACCATCATGATTAGGACCTAATGACTAATATAGTACCAAACAACTGACACGCCCTCCATATTTCATCGGTAAGATGTTCCACTCAAACAGCTTCTGTGGTATGGTTATACAAAATTTTTAGATGAGTACATTAAATTTGAGTTTAATTTGTTGTATTGACTCATGCAAAATACATTTGGAAAAGGTATTTATCCACTGCTTCTCCCTCCTGCTATGGGTTAAATAGCAGGACAGATTGGGTTCTATTGCATTGGTTAAATAACAGTCTACCACTAAAAGTAATGACAACCTCCTGCGGAAAAATTTTTTGCCCAGTCAGTCATGTCTTTTTTTAGACATGATTGCTCAAGTGTGTATCCTGTATGGCACTTGACTGACATTAAATATACTTTAAATTAAAAGTAAAAATAGAAAATATTAGAAAAATGAAAATATAAAATTTTCCATCCTCAAATTTGACCAAATGACCAAACAAAATTTATTTTGGAATCCTTTTCTGGTTAGCCTGAGAACTTTTCAGCACTTTCTTATACTTTTGATAGATACTTGAATATAAAAATAATTTTATTAATACAGTGGACTTGTAATCTTTAGATGTGTACATGAAATAAAGTTTTAGAATGAAAAGTTTAAAAAGTAAAACCAACAAAAGTAGCAACACGATTTTAATAGAGACAAATACAGCATCAGAGCACCATCGCTTTACAAGAAGCAGCCATGAAAAGAAAGAAAAAAGTGTGAAAAGAAAGGAATTTAATAAGGGAAGCCCTGAAGCAAATAACTTATAATTAGAAATTTTGTCACTTATCCTGAGGGTAAAAGCAAAAAAAAGTAATCTGCTCAGTTATGACTACGAATGTTATTTCTTTAAGATTTCTTCGTATTTATTATGCTTAAATTCGTATGGTGCAATGCAAAAAGGAAAAAAAACATGAAAGAAGAAAGTTATTGTTATATCACTTGCCCAGATGTAGTTTTAGGGAACATTAAATAATTCATAGTACTTGTTATGTTACTTTAATAATTCATAGTACTTGTTATGTTACTTTAATAATTCATAGTACTTGTTACGTTACTTTAATAATTCATAGTACTTGTTACGTTAATTTAATAATTCATAGTACTTGTTACGTTACTTTAATAATTTATATGGGTGACCGCTTGGGAATACCAGGTGCTCTAAGCATTTAGTGATGGATATCCGTTGTGGTGCAGTGGATATCGGCCTGGAAAGAGAAATCAGTGAGCCAAGTTCAAATTCCAGTTGAAAACCCTGCATTTACTTAAGCACTGGTACCCTTGGGATAGGTATTAATCCGTCCCTTCCCTCCAGTTATGGGTTAAATAATACAGTAGGACTTGGGGACCCTGCCCTTAAAAACAAATCCCAATGAATCTTGATACTCTAAAAGAAAAAAGTTTCACTAGACACAAAAACTTACATAAAAAAACAACAATAAATTGTTGAAAGAAAAAGGGATTACCAGCAATAAATAAAAATAAAAAAAATTAGTTGGTAATAAATGACCCACCATGGTTGATACACCATAAAACAAAACAACCAACCAACCAATTAATAATTCATAGTACTTGTTATGTTAAATCATGATAATATTTCTGATTGGACATGTCTTGGTTGTATTTACAGGTAATTTTATTTGACATATCAATTTGGGCTTGAAGGATATTTAGAGTTAATATTTTATTAGGTGTGTCAGTTTTAACTTGATGCTAACGAGAGTTAATAGCAACACATATTTGGATTCCAAATGGAATCCAAGTATGTGTCAAACTGCAATTTTCTTTTATTTCTTAGTTTTATCAATATTAGCAAAGAGAAAACGCAATCAATATGCATACCCACACACACACATATATATATATACATAAAAGGTTCGATCAAAAGGTTGCTATTGAAAGAGAAAAATTATGCAGAGTGAATACGCTTGGCACAGAATGACTTTGAATTCTGTCTCACATCCATATCATGTCATAATGTTTTTTCTCACTTCTTTTATTCATAACAGTGTTTGGAAGGAAAGTGTGTAGAGTGTGTCCATCTCAGCACACCACAGAGGTTCTATGAGTTTTGGCTAGGCACAACATTTCCCAGGTTCAACAACTGCTGTATACCTATCTCTTTGCAACTTTTTTTTTTTCCAAAAGTTAAATCTCTCTTGAAAAGAATGAGATTTCAAGACATCAAGGAAATCTAAGAGAATGCAACAAAATAGTTGCTTGGTATCCCAAGAAATGGGTTGGAGAATGCTTCCAACAATGGAAATGATTATGGATAAAATGCGAGGCTTTAGAAGACGACTCCTTCAAATGAAATCAAATGTTAAATAAAAGTATGCTTGGTGCTGCTCATGCCTTCATGACTATAATTAATGATGTGTGTGAGGGATCTGGCAATTGATGTAAAAACTGAACTGCTTGAACCTCATGCATTAAAAATGACATGAGTCATATATATATATATATATATATATATATATATATATAGATATAGATATAATATAACATAAGTAAAAGATAGAATCAGTTATTAAAAATCACCTGAAAACACCACTCATGGTAGAAACCTCGGTAGCGAAATAACATATAAAAATGGAAAATATTCGAAAGTTCTACAATATAATTGTATCAAACACTTTTAATACAAATGGGTTTAACCCTATTATGACCAAAAACTAAGTATTAAACAATCAATTTTTGATATAATAATTGAATTTTGCCATAATATTTTGGTTTCATTGAAGAAACAAGTGATAAATCCACTCATTGAAATGTCCATACGTTTTTGAAAAACTTGAATTTTTTTCTAATATGTAATAAATATATATATATTTTACAGAATTATATGAAAATTTACAAAACTGGCATTAGGTGACATATTTAAATTTTTATTTGTTTAACATAATTCTGTTTTTAATGGATGCTCGTATTTGAGTGGAAAATCTGTTATTTTTATTGCATATATATGATGAGCTGTGATACAGCAAAACAGATCTGTCTGCAGATGACTATATATATATATATATATATATATATATATATATATAATTAGTACATAAAAATGTTTACTGGCCTTAATTGTTTGAGAAGTTGTTTGGAAAATATCTATTTTCTGGCAGGAATCAAAAAAATTCAGATGTGCTGAGTAATGCCAGTTACAAAAATTTCCATATGATCCCATATTAATCATTTGATAAATGGAATCAGAAGAATATATATATATATATATAAAGGTCATATTGAATCTCGCCTATCATGAAATCTTTTGTAGTCAATTGTTAAGACACATCTGGTCTAAAGACGGCATCTGCCTGGAGTATACGGGTTTGATCCCTGCTTGAAGAAAGATATTTTGTAAATGATTTCTCAAACGTTTAAGACCAGTGGAAATTATAATGTTTAATTAAATATATACACACACACAAACAGACTTTCCACTGAAATACGAGTTTCCATTAAAAAATAATCATGTTAAACAAATAAAAATTCAAATGTGTCGGCTTATGTCAGTTTTGTAAATTTTCGTCTAACTCCATAATATATATATATTAGAAAAAAAAATTCAAATTTTCCAAAAACGTGTGGACATTTCAATGAGTAGATTTATCACTTGTTTCTTCAGTGAAACCAAGACATGGCAAAATTCAATTTTTCTTACTTGGCAGTGTCAATTCTAGGAGACTGAAGAAGAAAGAACTTCAAGAGGATGCATGTCTGCTCATTTGCTTAGTATCACTCTATATGCAGTTTTAACCGACTGAACCTGGATATGGGAAGCATATCAATACTTTAAAATTCCTACAGCCTTCTGCTGGCTTTATACTGATTTTGGCCTTATATACAAAAAAACTTAAACAAAGGCAGTTCATCACTGTCAGAATACCACACCCACAGAGTATTCTGACCACAATGACCCAACCTCTGTATTTTGTAGCACAGTGTACAAATCTCATGCCCATTTTTTCCTGAAACATTTACGATGGAACCAAGATCTGGAGACAATGCAGCTGTCATCATCACATAAACATGATTACTCAGGTATAAAGCAGGTGGACTTCAAGGATGGCAATTCACAGTGTCTTGCTTTTTTCCTTCCTTCTTTATTTTTAGATAGCTTTGGGATCAAACTGTGTTTTTGTGTCTCTTGGTATTTGAGTGCTGTCAATGTTTCTTTCACAATAACTAAATGGCACAGTCAAACCAGGCCATTATTTCTCCACTAACAAACCTATTAGGAAACCATTTTTTTTATTGTAGATCATACACCACACATTTATATTAATCTGACTTGTCAAGAGTGAAGCACATTTTGTCTGCCCAAATCAAATTCTGTAAATCAAGATAGACATTAAGAATCACCTATTGGGACTGGTACTAGACATCTTTGTGTTTTTTTTTTTGTTTTTTTTTTTTATACAAACATATCAGCTTGGCTCAGGTCATGAAAGTTCCTGGCCAAGATGTTGTGCATGGAAAATTTTGTTATTTGTTGTATCTGGCGGAGAAAATATAGTCGAGTATAATGTATGTTGTGGTGCAGTGGATATTGACTCAGAACAAGAAATTGGGGAGCTGAGTTTGAATTCTAGTTGAATTTCTTGCATTCACTTATGCACAAATACTTTGGGGAAAGGTAGTAATCCACCTTCTCCCTCTAGTTATGGGTTAAATAAAAGGACAGATTGGGTTCTATAGCCTTGGCTGGCAACTAGTCTACTGCAGAAAGTAATGGCTAGATCAAGCTAGTTTTGTTGTTCCCATTTTTCTTAAAACTTCCTCATTCCTCATTTCTCACATGTTCCATCCATAGTATTCTCAGCATCCATCACTGTTGCCTCAAATCATTTCTTTATCTGTGAAAACCAAAAGAAAATATTCAGCATTCATTTCTACATAGGTAAACATATATTACCATGCAGTTCAGCACTTAGTTTTCTAAGAAAATTTTCTTCTTTGTTAATACATTGTTTAGCTTCTGGAAGCCCACTTTTCTTATTCAATTACACTTTCATATTTTAGTGTCACATATTATCATCTATATATATATATATATAAAAGGCAAGATGTTTGTGTGTGTGTGTGTGTGTGTGTGTGTGTGTGTGTGTGTGTGTATGTCCTTTATGCAAATCCACAATTTTTATCTGATTCTCACTAAACTTCACACAAATATTCTTTGGGCTTTTCATCAGGTCATGAGCTACTTATTTTTTCTGATTTCCCCTGATATCAGAAATTGATACTCAATATCCGATCAGGTCTGATCTGATCAAGATCAGAATTTTAGCACTTTTATCATAGTTCTTGCTGCAGAATTTGCTGTAACTTGGTAAAACTATAGTTTTTAGTCTCAAATGATTCATTTCCTCTCATATCAGAAATCAATACCTTCGATATTCTATTGGATCTGATCAAAAACTGATATTCAGCCATCAATATGGCTCATTTTCTTCAATTTTAAGTTTTCATGGACTTACTTAGTTTAGTTTTTCATTGGATGACTTATTTGACTCTGATAGTGGAAATCAATACGCCGATATCCTATCGGGTCTGATCAAAATCAGATTTTCGGCCCTTTTATTTTGGTTTTTGCGTCGGGTTTTGCTCGATATAATTGTAGTTCTTACTCTCGGCCATGATACCATTGACTCAGAGGACTTATTTAGCCTTCAAAATTCAGTTGGCGATGCAAAACTTATTTGACATTGATACCAGGAAATCAAAATTTGACTTAATCCATTCATTTTTCTTTCAGTCTACGGTTTCGCTTTAACTAGAAACAACTATTGCTTTTTAGTCTTTCATGCTAACATCCAAAGAGTCTGAGCTCCAGGACCATAGATTAGTTTTAAAGCTTTCATTACACCTGAGCAACACCGAGTTATACTGCTAGTCTGTTATAATATTTCCCAAATATTTACTTTTCCGTACTCACTTGACTTGGCATCCCCTATTCCAAGATCCCCTCACCACTCCTGTCCCATCTCTGTTAACAACAATACATTGTCTTTTAATGATTGATGCTGACTGATTTGTTATTTGATTCTCTGCTTGTGTTTTCCAAATTCCTTGGCAGTGACTGGAGAAGATTTAAACAACTCGGTCAATAGAATTGGTGACATAAAACGCATTCACAATTGCTGAGGCCTGAGAGAAAACATGACTTGATTCCGACCTGCAGCGCACGCATTTCCTCTGTAGTTTTATCATCGTTTACAGCAAAATAGATTATTCACATAAAAGCTTTATCAATAAAAGCATAAAACTGCTGAAAGAATTGTCAGTAACGAAAGATAGAAGACCTTATTCTCAGATCAGCAAAATTCTTTACTAGGAGAGTTTATCTTATCAATGTTAAGAACTAAAGTTCTCAGTGTTTCCAATCCATTTCTCTCATGAACTTGGGCACTTTGATAGGGTGTAATGATTGTTAACTTGTCTCGCTAGGACCTATTACAACTGAGTAGTAAGTTTGATCCTCACTGGATACTCCATACTTTCAGCCTTGTACCACATCACAGTGGTGCTTAGAAAATCAACTATTTCTCCCATTAATTTCATAGCCATTTTGATCTCAGACACAGCATGGCACTTAGAAAATATTTTCAAAAGAATGCAGGAAGCAGAACAACCTTGTGTTCAAAGAATTTCTGTATTTCCAAAGAATATGAAACATAAGGTATGCCAATCTATAATGTACATAGCCACTTGTAATGCAAATGTAAAGATCTGCTTGATCAGTTCTGCATTTTCCATTAGTGTTCAAAAACAGGTAAAAGTGAGGATTTCAAATGCTGATTTTCAATGTAAGCAGGCTTTCTATACTCAGAAGGGAGTGATAACAATCTTTTTACCAAACCAGTTAGCTTTGCATCATTTACAGTTAATATATCTTAAAAGTAAAGATATAACGAGTTATATAATAACTATATGTATTGTACTAGAGGGATGATTTTTATTGAAGTTTGACTCTAAAGAGTTGATAAGCTATCAAATATCCACTTAAACTTTGTTGAAGCCAGGTTTTCATACCAGTTTCTGATCTGCAAGAATAATTCCAAATTATTATTTCTCTGGATAAAAATCAGACTAAATCCAAGAAATTAGATGCTGTAGCCAGACTAGATGTGCATTAGTCATATGGTCTTGTGGGTGCTTCTCTCTCTTATGTAGATAAATAAACAAATGTTTGGGGTTTGCCATTTACCTAAAGGTCTTTTCATTGGTAGACTGATCTCTAAAGATTTTGGTTGCCAGGAGAAAAAGGGGTTCACCTACAACTTTAATGCTCCCATTTAATTTTCATAATAAATCAAGTTTTCAAAGAAAACATATGAAAAAATGGTATAATTAAAATCTTTGTGGAAATATGTGTATTTATTCGTAATTACAGTGAACATAGACTGTACATATTACTGGGTGGTGATAAAATACACCACAAAGAATTGATGGAGATGCTTGACAGCCTCGACATATTTGGGAAAGACCTAAGAGTAATCAAGAATCTCTACTGGCAGTAAACCTTCTACATACGGACAGGTAACGAATTCAGCAGATATACAAATAATGAATGGGGCGTAAGACAAGGATGCATCTTTTCACTGGATCTATTCAACTTATACAGCAAGACTATTCTGAGAAGCCTAGAAGTTATGCTAGGATACGTCATTGGAGGCCACATTTTAAACAATATAAGGAACACTAATGATACAGTGCTGATAGCAGATATGGAAAGGAAACTACAAGACCTCCTACAGAAGGTAGCTGAAGAGAGTGACAAGACAGGACTACAAATAAACTGCAAGAAAACTGAATGCATGGTCATCAGCAAAAAAAGCAACCCAAAATGCCAAATACAGATGAGGGACACTAAAATCAAGCAGGTACAAAAATTTAAATACCAGGGAAGTATTCTAAAAGAAGATGGAAAGTACAACACTGAGATCTGAAGGCAAATTGGCATGGTGAAAGAGGCATTCCAGAAGTTGAGTAAAGTATTAAGAAACAGGAAAATTTTGCTAGAAACAAAGAAGAGAGTACTGGATTGCTATGTGATGTCAGTTCTTCAATATAGCAGTGAATGTTGAACAATATCTTTGAAGATGAAGAAAAAACTTGAAGCAGCTGAAATGTGGTTCTACAGAAGGATGCTGTGGATATCATGGACCGAGCATGTGAGCAATGATGAGGTTTTAGAAATGATAGAAAAAAAAGGAAATTAATACTGAGCATCAGGAAGAGACAACTAAAGTCCTAGGACATGCAATGAGGAAGGAGGGCTTGGAGTACTTGATACTAACAGGCCAAATAGAGGAGATAAAGAGACAGGGAAAAGCAGCAAATAACATATTTAAAGAACCTGATCAGGTTGATGACGAAACAAGGGTTGCATGGTGCAACAGGAGAAGGCGTGCTAAGAGTTACCAGGGATAGGGAGATGTGGAAGTCCATGATTGCCTACATCCCGAAAAAACAAGGCAGAGAGAAGAATATATATGCCAACTGTTTATAAGAAATTATAATGTGGATATAAAATGGGGGATCAATTCTATATTATCATCAATATATAAATTGATCCCTCATTTTGTGGCCATGCTAGTTTCTATAAATTTATATTCTAGATATATGGGCTTGAGCTAGTGGATGGTAGATCCGGGTTTGGTTGGTGCAACAGGAGAAGGCGTGCTAAGAGCCACCAGGGATAGGAAGATGTGGAAGGCCATGATCACCTAGATCCTGAAAGGACTTGGCACATAAAAGAAAGATTCCAAAAGTAAATAGAAAATGTTACTATAAAAGTTTTTTATTTTTAGGAATTGTCTGATATTTTAAATGGTTGACTGGACAATTTACACATTAACAGATAGTTCTTAAGCACAACAGAGCATTACATGTAGTCCATGAGTGAGTATGACGATAAACTACTTCAATACATTTAATCAGCATTCAAAATATATTTAGTCGAAGCCATTAAATTGTGCAAAATATTTAGATTTTGGCATTAAATAACCTTTAAGGGTTAATATGTCACGAAACAAATTCAATTAAACAACAAACATAAAAGAAGTCTTTCATGCCATTAAATAATATAATATCCTACAATTTCTTAAAAAAATTAAATTGTATTTAAAAATATAGCTACAACATAAAACATATATATCACCACCTCTAGTAATTATGTCCACACAAACATGTATATGCACAAAAGCATATACCATGCATTCAATTGAGAAAGTTAAATAACATATATCATATTTTCAAAAATTCAAAGCTCCCAAGAAAAGAAAATTTTGTCATTAAATGACCGATAAGGAGTTGATATGCCATTAAAAAAATAAATCAAATTAACTTTATATAATTACTAGCATCATAGCCCAGCGTTGCTCATGCAACTCAGAATATTTTAGGAGTAGGAGAAGATACCACTTTTTATTTTACATATTTTGTTTTGTTTGAAAAAAGACTTTTTTTTTAATATTTCTTTTGTTTTAAAATTAAGTGGAAAAATATTCACATTTTTTTGTTGACCAAATGAATTTTTAAAATGTCGACATAAAAATTAAATATAAAGGCTCATTTTTTTTCTTTTTAATAAAAAATATTTTAGTCACGTTTGACACGTATGATTTGATTTCTGTGATGTAATTCAGCAACCATCTTACATGTTTTATGGAGCAAATGTAAACAGTCGTGTTCATTAGCCAAAAAGTGCGAAAGAGAAAATTGCTGAACTTCAACTCAAAAAGTATGTGTCGATCTGGCTTCCCTGTAGATATGTGTCCCTAGAAAGTTTGAATGGCGTAGCTTAAAAAAATGTAGGAATGCATAGGGAACAGTCACACACAGACTCACAGATTGCTTTTTATATAGATTATTTTTTTTGTATTATTAAAACAGTTTCATGTTTCTTTATTGCATTTAATTAGATATAGGTTTTGCATTAAACAGGTAATTATACAAAATATGTAAATAATACCAGTAACATTGACCATAATGGTTACTTAATTCTCAAGCTTATTTGTCTTTCTTTTTGCTTATTAATTTGAAGAATATATGCTTTTCATTAAACTCACAGTTTTGAGAAGAGCAGAGGAGGCAGTTCTTTCTGTTTCTCAGACCAAAATAAAATGACTTCTTTATAGACATACTTCAATCAAGTTTTTTTTTTTTCTTGTAATTGCATTCTGAGTAATTTGCAATCAAATAATAATTAACAATAATAAAATGATAATAATAATAATTCAAAGATAAAATAATTTTAATTTATCTTGCTTGGTTATTTATTTCAATTATCGGCTTAAAAAATGTGAACTTCTCTAGAGAATTCATTGTTTGAAAACGCACTGTAAATACAGTTTGTATTTGGTGCAGGCAAAAGCTTGCAGCAAAAAGATGGTTTCGGCATAGGCAGTTAAGTTTCATATGGGATGCACACTTGGGCGAAGATGTCTAGAAAGTAACATTCCTTACTGGGCCGAATATTTTCCTGCAGTAGGTTGCCATTACTTACTACAGTAGGATGGTTGCCAACTGATGCTATAGAACCCAATCTATCCTGTTATTTAACAGATAGCTAGAGGGAAGAAATGGATTAATACCTTTCCCAAGGGTATTCGTGTATAAGTGAATGCAACAAATTCAACTAGAATTCGATATCAGCTCTTCAATTTCTCTTTTCGAGCTGATATCCACTGCACCACAGAGCATGTCTGCACAGCATAGTATTTATTTTCAAAGAAAGTACTCGGAAATTTTGCACACACCCAATACTAAGCTTTCCCTAACAACACAACAAGTAAATGCTGATCAAATCTAAAATTTCATATTAACTCTTTTTGGATCAAATTTCCTTGGTGATTGTTTTCAGACAGAACTGGAACCTGATACATTTCCAAATTGTTTTTAGAACCAAAGTTTGGGACAGGTCTGAATTCAACAAGATAGAATCTGATTCATTTTAGGCTTTTTCTATTAACAAACCTTGTGTACTAGAGGTATTGATACTACCCGAGACCATTTCACTGAATTCAACTGATAGATCAATAGTAGTCCCAAGAGCCACTCAAAGTAGAGGGTTACTAAACAATGTGTGTGATATTAACCTAAGAGGAGGAAGTAGAAAGTAAGGACAGATTAAAGATTAAACCCAGATTTGAAGCAATTAAAATGGGAGTGTTTATCAAGAGTATTTTCCACAATTTAGGGCTTCGTGGTAAGAAGTTTTCAGAGTGAAATATGTAAGAAATGCGGATGATTCAACTCTGTGCATGTAGCAAGGCAGGTCTTGGTTGTAAATATCTGAGCTGGTGGCACTAAAGAAAATATACAACCAAATGACCATACTACAAATGTCCACCTAGTTAGGCTCTGATTTTTGATGAAGCACATTTGAATGTTTGCCATGGATGTAGCAGTAAAAGTAGTTACAGTGTCTGTGCAATAGGGATTGCTATGTTGAATACTAACAGAAAAATCTCTTACAAATTCAGGAGATTCATAAAGGTGAAATCGATAAGCTTATGCCTTAAATTTCGATCTGAAATTTGCACTGTGTAATTCTTCAGTTATGTCTTTAGTATTCATCACTGAATTAGGTATTTTGTTATAACCTAAAAAGATTACTGAATGAGAAATAACAAAAATGTTGGATGGAAAAAGAAATAATAATCTTTATAACATCGACAGAATAAAATACTCACCAGTGATGTGAAGAAGATAAACCATTGCTAGTTGGTAAATGCCTAGACAGTGATATAAGTCCACTCACAATAGTGTCCAACATATTTATGGGGATTAGGACATACCCATTAATGCTCATAGCTATGTATAGGACAGTATTCTAGGCAAATTTTCTGACATGTCAGCTTTTGTTAGGATTATTTCATGTTGAATTTTGTGTGGCACCCAGTGAAGAGCATTTTAAAAGTAGCATTTTAATAATAATAATCAGCTCATTTAATGTTATGAGCTACTAGCAGTATAGCCCGGCATTGCTCAGGTGTAAGGAAAGCTTTAAAACTAATCCATGGTCCTGGAGCTCAGACTCCTTGGACGTTGGCACAAAGACTAAAAAGCAATAAAGCGAAACCGTAGACTGAAAGAAAAAATAATGGATGTAAGTCAGATTTTGATTTCCTGGTATCGATTTCAAATAAGTTTTTTCGTTGTAAACTGAATTTTGAAGGCTTAAATAAGTCCTCTGAGTAAATGGTATCATGGCTGAGACTAAGAAATACAATTATACCTACTTAGAGCCAAACCCGAAGCAAAAACTAAAATAAAAGGGCTGAAAAAAATACAAACATATAGGCAGATAAACAGACACACAAACCTCTTGCCTTTTATATATATATTATTGATTTTCTGCACTATTGTAAGAACTGCAACCTTGAAACTTCTGAATATCGTTTCTTATGTCTTTGTCTATGAGTGTATCAAATTTGATTAAAATTGGACCACTCCTTCTATAACCCGATTTTGTCGATTTTCATCGAGGGTACCTCAACACAAAACCTAGCTAAGAACACTTGCAAATGCTTATAGTATAACTGTGTAAATTTTCAAGAAAATCGGTTCAGCCATTTCGGAGTCTATAGGTAACAGACACACACACACAGAGACAAAGTTCCATTGATAAATAAGTTTAGATTACCCAATGCAAAGCTGTGTACACTGATTTTACTAAGTAGTAATGGTCTGACTATCCTTGTTAACCATTACATCTATGCTGATCTAGCTTAGTTAATTTTGCGAAATGTCATTCCCTGTTGAGTTACTTAACATAGAATTTTGAATGGCATATCCAGTAATGATTGAACTCACTACTGGGTAGTAATGGTCAACCAGACTTGCCTCTTTAACCATTACACCCATACTGAGCTAGCTTTGTTTATTTTGCAACATGACTAAACTCACTACTCAGTATTAACTAGCCTCATTAATCATTACTCCATTTTGAGTGGGGTTGGTTGATTTTATTTCTTATCAACTTGTTAAGTAATTTAATATTACTATGTTGTTTAATCTTTTATGAGGTACCCTGTGAAGATCAAACCACCCCTACTGATATAAGTACATTGATGAAGATAATGTTGGGAAATCAATATTTTTTGTATAAAATAAATTCATTTTAATGGTCTTATGTCACTACATGTACATTACAGATTGTGACAGAACCAAAACATTAACCTAAAAACTAAAGTCATATTCTTAAATAACATTATATGGATGTCATGCCTTGTGCCAAACTTGTTCAGAAATATCTCAACTGCCAGCTGTATACAACTGACTTCTCAAATCAATGGTTAAAATGTCATCAAGCAGATGACGACTGTAGCTCTTAGAGAAGATGTTTCTTTGAAATTCGTGGACTGGCACTTAGTAAAGAACAGTACCAAATAACAGAAACCACATCACTTGATTATTTTCAGCAACAGCTTTTTTTTTTCTTTTTTTTATAATCATGTCACCTCAAGCAAGGCCTTTTATTGCCACTGTTGTGCAGGGGGTTACATAGGAGGAATGTTATGAGGAGTGAGAGGTTGCAGGGGGTGTCAGAAAGAGTAGGAGAAGGAAGAGAATACTGATGAGAGGTGGACAGAGAAAAAAGCATGAGAGATGATATAAGTTAGATAAGAGATGACTATTGACTTTACATTTAAATTCTTGGAGATTGTAACTGTCGGGAAAGCAAGTATGCGGAAGGGAATTCCACAGGTGGGAAGTGCGAGAAAAGAAGCTGCTGGAGTAGAATTTGCATTTACAATTTATTGGTTTCACAGTAAAAGGGTGGGACCTAGTTGCTAATCTTGTGGCTCGAGTAAATTCATATGTAGGGGGTACCAGTGAGTTAAGATCATCAGAGCAGAAACCATGAAAGTATTTGTAGAAGAGACACATGGAAGCAACACTGTGTCAGTGAGAAAGCGACTGTATCCTAGCTGCCAAGTCGGGATTGATCACATTACAGATTCTCGGTTGGATTTGGTCGAGGACACTTAAGTGGATAGCAGGAGCACCTATGGCTGCAATACTCAATGCACGGGCGGATGGTAGACTTGTATATGTGCTGGATTGTTTTGGACAGGAAAAAATTCCTGGCCCTACACAGAAAAACAACTTTCTTAGAAGCGGATTTAGCTATGGATTCTATATAGTTATTCCACTTGAGGTCTGATGTGAGAGTTAATCCAAGGAGACGCAGCGTTTTACTTTCAGGGAGAGAAGCCGATCCATGTTAATGGGCGGGAGGAACGATTTTCTTATCAATATTGGAAAGAACAATAATAGTGTACTTGTGAAAACTTTTTTCCCAGAACAATTGTTTTAAGAAAAGAATTGTAGAAATTTCAACCAAAAGTAGAATTGGCTGTTAGGTCAATGAATGCCAAATTCCTTATGAGTAAGAAACCAATATTATCATTACCACTTGTAACAACAGTAAAAGAACAAGTCAGAAATTCAAAATGGAATTCATTAAGAGAAGTATTGATATATTGATGTTATGCATGGCACCACACTTGTTTGGAAATAGCTAAAGTATCAGTTGTATATTACTACACAAGCAACAAGGTCCGACCCTTTAAAGTGAAACCAATCAAATGTAACCACAACTTCTACTCTATCAGCTTCTTTGCTCGCACTTTCCGACTGTGGAATTCCCTTCCGTATACTTCCCTAACAGCTACAATCTTTAAGAATTTAAATGCAAAGTCAATTGCCATCTCTTATCTTCTTGACTCACATCCTTTCCATGACAACCTTTGAATCATGTTCTTCTTCCTTTCCACTCTACTCTCATGCAGCTCTCTTCACTCCTGTATTCTCATTCTTTTCTTACTCATTCCCTGACCCCCCTGTAACTTGTTCCTCTTTCTCATCACTTCTCTCTGATGTAACCCCCCTCTGCACCAGTGGCAGTTCTGTCTTGCTTGGGGTGAAATGATTAAAAAAAAACCCAAAAAACTACCAGATGACATAATTATTGTGAAATCGACAGTATCTTATCTTCTCGACTCACATCCTTTCCATGACAAAACTTTGTATCATGTTCTTCTTCCTTTCCACTCCACTCTCATGCAGCTCTCTTCACTCCTGTATTCTCATCCTTTTCTTACCCATTCTCTGACTTCCCTGTAACTTGTTCCTCTTTCTCATTACTCACCTCTTCTGTAACCCCTTGTGCACCAGTGGCAGTTCTGCCTTGCTTGGTGTGAAATGATTATAAAAAAAATCTGTTTTTTTTTTTTTTTCAGATTAATTGTTGAAATTTTTTCAAGCATATGGCTATGGTAGATTTTGATGACAGCCATTCTTCTTTTGAAATTCATGAATTGAGACTACAGAATCACGAAGAACTGTACAAAATTACAGAAAACATGTCACTTGATGACTTTCAACAATAGAAACAACTAAAATGTAACTGAAAGAGAAAATTACATAATCATGATGTTGAAGTTCCATACAACTTCAAACAAAAGGTTAAGAAGGAAATTCTCATCAATATTTGAAAGAACAATAACAATAAATTTGAGAAACATATTTTCCTGAATAATTATCTTGAAGATTTAATAAATCTCAACTGAAAGTAGCACTGGATTTTTGGTCAATGAATGCAAAATGTTTCTTTATAAAGAAAATGTCCGTTGTTGCCATTACCATCATGCATGTACGTTGTGCTTTTTTAAAAAGAAATTTTTTTAACCTTTGACACCTTTTTATCAAATCTCTGCACTGATCCACTTCATCTGCCATGAAGCAGTCAGTGATGCAATAAATGTGAAAATCATCTGCTGCCTCAGTAAATAAAGCGGCAGCATTTTTTTCAAAAGGTTGGACATGTTTCCTCAAGGTCATTCCTTTTGATATTCTAAAAGAAGGTACTTGCCAGCACCTGTCTTTTATTAGACATTCTATGTTTGATACTTCTGGAAATATTCCTTACAGTTCATATGCACAGATCAGGGTTTGGGAGAGATACCAAGAGGAAAAGTGTTAAGAGTGGCAAGAGATAGGGTTAAGCGAAAACCCATGATTGCTTATGTCCTGAAAGGATATGGCATGTAAAGAAGAAAATATCTATGTTATGCTCGATAAGACTTTTATTAAGCAAGTCAATATTTTCATAATAAAATTGCTATTAACCAAAGGATATTGGCAAAACATAAGATGATATATATCATCTTATAATATCTGTTTCTATAAAAATATTTACAATAGCTAATTTAATGGTAAGAGATTTTATTATGCAACTCAATATTTGTAAATAAATATATGTAATAGTATATTTATTGATATTTATCTTTTAATGTCATAAATAAAGATTGATATGGGTCATGAAAAAATATGACCTCAAAAGAAAAAACTTGATATTGAAAATTGATTCTTCTTCTTTTATGTGCCATGTCCTTTCAGGACATAGGTGATCATGGCTTTTCACATCTCCCTGTCCTTGGTGGCTCTTAGTACACTTTCTTCTGTTGCACCATGCAACCCTCATTCTGTTATCCACCTGATCAGGTCCTTCAAATATGTTATCTGCTGCTTTCCCCTGTCTCTTTTTTTTCCTATCTGGGTTGTTAGTATCAGGTTCTCCAAGCCCTCTTTCTTCACTGCATGTCCCAGGAATTTTAGTTGTCTCTTCCTGATGCTCAGTATTAATTTCCTTGACGTTTCCATCCTTTTCAAAACCTCATCATTGCTCACATGCTCGGTCCATGATATCCACAGCATCCTTCTGTCAAATCACATTTCAGCTACTTGAATTTTTTTCTTCATATTTGAAGATATTGTCTAACATTCACTGCCATATTGAAGAACGGACATCACATAGCAATCCAGTACTTTCCTCTTTGTTTCTAGTGAAATTGTCCTGTTTCTTAATACTTTACTCAGCTTCTGGAACGCTTCCTTCACCATGCCAAGTTGCGTTCAGATTTCCGTGTCGCACTTTTCGTTTTCTGTTAGAACACTTCCCAGGTAGTTAAATTTTTGTACCTGCTTGATTTTAGTGTCCCTCACCTGTATTTGGCATTTCGGGCTGCCCTTTTTACTGATGACTATGCATTAATTAGGTGATGAGAATACAATGTTGGAAATTGGGAAAAACTTTAACAAAAATCAGAAAAAATTCAAAAAGTAAATGAAAACTAGAAAAACTGCCATTAAAATGGTAACAAGAAGAAATTTGCATAATAAGGAAACAAATTCGATTGATCAGTAAGAAAATTCTTAAAGCTGGTGTCACAAAGAGAAAATAGGCATAATATTAAGGGCATTGTCTAAAGATATGAAAGCAAACAAACTATAACCTTTTCCGTCAGTGGTTCCAAAATGGTATCGTGTGCCTCACAGGTGCAATGAAAGAGGATAGCAGGTGAGGCGGAAAGATTTAGAAACCACTCCAAAAAAATTCATCTGCCAAAAATAAAAATGATTCAAAATTTAAAATATTATGATGGATTACTTGTAATTGCACACGTGAGTCCCAGTATAAATAGTTACTAACTGATTTTATTGTTATGATATTTTTGCATTATATCAAGTATTAAAAATATAGTAACTGGAGTTTGCAAATTAGAGGAGAGAGTTATCAATGATGTTTTGACTTTGAATCTGTGATTATCTTCCTTTAACTCTCTCTCTGTTTTTATTTTTAAATGTACTTTTTATGATATAAAATTTGGTGAAGCACAAGCAATTTCAATTCTGAAAATAGATTCCAGAGAAAAAAAATTGAGCGCCACTGCTTTAAGTAAACATTATGATGTGAAATATGTTTGTTGAGGAAGTACATGAAAACTGATTTCTCAGTAGAAATTATTACTAATGAATGTAGAGCTACATTGGAGAAGACTAATGGCTGATCTAGAATTCATCAACCAAATGAGAATAGAAAATAGTATTAAAATAACTATCTGTGGAAAACAATAAAAATCGTTCCAAGTAATATTAAATTCAAAACAGTAGAAAAATTAACAAGATCAATGAATAAAATATCTCAGTTCGTGTTACCCATACTGTATTTAAATTCATTGGAAAGAGTGGAACTAACCAACACCTCAATTACACATGGCCCAGTGGATATAGACATTGGTTAGTTCCAGTGACTTGACACAAAAAAGTTGAGAGTTCAGTACCAGGCTACAGCAGTGATAAACAAGTAACTTATAGAGTCAGGTTAAAGGGAGATAACTCATGACTACCAGAAGCATCTTAGCACAAGGAATGAGAATGATGTATCCCAGTGATTGTAATAAACAACTCAGTTTGAAATTCCTAGCACTTGAAGAAGGCTGGAGAATACAACGGCTGAAACATTGCAGAAATGGCAACAAAGATGAGGACAGTAGTCCAAAGAGAGTAAATACTAACTCATTTCAGAAATATGGACAAATACTGAACCCGCTACAGGTTTTTAATTCACCACCCTAGTTTACAGAACCTTGTCTTTTCTGCTTTTTCACCATAGCACGAAGAAGAAATAAATTCATATCTATCCCAAGGGTACCAGCACATAGCTGCAATGAACTCAACTGGAATTTGAACTCGGTTCTCTGATTCCTCAGTCTGAGCTGCTATCCATTGACTGCATCATGCCTCCATATATATAATTCTGTTTGTAATTCATTCATGTTCCTCACTCTGTTCTTCATCATGATAACTTCTGCATTCTGTTAGTTTGCTTTTGCTAAATTTTACGTTTATAATAAGTGAAATCACCTTTTTGTTGTAAAATTTTTCTCTTCCAGTATTTTGTAAACACAAACAAAAACGACTGCTTTGAATGCATTTAATGTTCAGTACTCAGCTATGAAAATGTTTTAAAAAAAGCAGATGAGATGCTTTTTTTTTAAAAACTGAATTAATCATTTCAGGAGTTATCCATGAAAACACTCATCGACACAGGTTGAATGAAACATCAGAATTCTTGGAACTTTCCCAGGTAAGGTTGTTTTTGAAAACTTTTAATAAGAAAAATTAAAATTTTCTTTCATGAGGGAAACAAAAGAGAATTTTGGTGCTAATGATTTCTGCATCAGGGTTAGGGAAATCTAAGAATTGTCTCTAAAGATTACTTGATTCTTTATTATTTCTGCATGCATATTCTGGAGGATGATGAAAAGTTCTCAGCATCACCAAAAAGACCTTTAAAATATTGCTGTTAGGTCATTTGATCAGATTTGAGGTGGCGGATTATGCTTAAGTTATGAATTATTCACAGAAAATAATGATTTTACTTTATTTTGGTAAATAGCATATCATGTTTGATACTGTTTATTTGATATGGTTTCTTGGGAAAAACATACAAATATAAAAATATACAGTATAAACTTGAATGAATCACAAAATTTTTGTCGTAACAATGCAGTAGCTGCAAGTATATATTTTTGAATTAGTTTGCAAAGTTTACAACTTAAGAATAAAGTTGCAGTGCAGAGTATTAAGAAAATCAGAGGTATATCTTGTAGGACATATTTTATGTGTGTCAAAAAATGTTCCATGCTATGAAAATGTCTTGGTCGTGATTGATAGTGATTTCTATACTCAGTGGGCCTCAAATCTTGTTCCTGTGTTGGCACAAACTCCAAAATATCAACTTGATTCAAATTCAGGCATACCTGTCATAAAGTCTTGCATGCCATTCATAGTGAATTTAATCCTCATTAGATTTTGAGCTTAAGTTGGCTCTGGCTAAAACAATCTACTGATGGATTATAAGTTAAGACAAAAAACACAAATATATGCGACAATTACAAAGAGAAAATCTTGCAGTGAGCTAAATGAAGCAATAGAATTTTTGTTTGGAAACTTCCACTCTCTATCTTCAAATCCAGGCGTTTCTACTAGAATTCTAAACAACAATGTTCTCATGAAATATTTTCTTCATTAATTTCCAACTTCCATAAAAGATGAGTATATTTAAGTAATTTTGTGGTTACAATGGTTCCATATTTTACATTATTAATCAAGGATATTAATCTATAGTTAACTCTATTGCTAAGTATAAGAATTTTAGTTTTTCTTTAATGAAATAAGGGTCTACAGAAGGATGCTGAGAATACCATGAATGAAATATCTAAGCAGCACCAGAGTTTTGTAGAAAATGGAAACAAAAAGAATGCTTATACTTAACATCAGAAAGAGCCAGTTGAAATTTCTAAGGTACATAATGAGGAAAGTGTGCTTGGAAAATTTGATAGTCACAGAACAGATTAAAGGCAGGAAGAACAGAGAATTACGATGCATAACCTACCTAATGAGTTTCAGTAAATGGATGGCAGAACAATGGAGACATGACAAAAAATGTAAAATTTATTTAAATTTAAAACGTACAGTAAATTGTGGATAGCCATGATCGTCTACATTCCGAAAGGTCATGACACATAGAAAAATGAAAAATTCTGAAACAAGAAAATATAAATAAAAAAGGAGAAATATTCAAAGAAAACTAACATGAAAAAGAAATAAAGCAGATATATAAATAATCTACTCCCTTTACTTTATGAGATATGCCGTTATTATGGCCACATGAGTCATGTTCACTTATTGGTGATGTGTAATATCAAAGAAATATATTTTTTTAATCATTTCACCCCAAGCAAGGCATTTCACTGCCACTGTTGTGCTGGGGTTACATAGGGGAAAGTGATGAGAAAGAGTGGTTGGGGGTTACATAGGGGAAAGTGATGAGAAAGAGTGGTTAGGGGGTTATATAAGGGAAAGTGATAGGAAATGTCAGAAGGAGGGTGATAGACGGGTAAGGATACTGAGGATGAGCATTGCGTAGATGAGAAAAGTTTTTGAGAGAATGGGTGCGAGTTAGTGTGTTAGGAGGTGTCTATTGACCTTACATTTAATCTCCTGGAGATTGTAGCTGTCAGGAAAGCAAGTATACAGAAGGGAATTCCACAGGCAGGAAGTGCAAGAAAAGAAGCTGTTCGAGCAGAAATTGCGGTTACATCTTATCTGTTTCACTGTAAAAGGGTGGGACCTAGTTGCTAATCTAGTATCTCATGCAAATTCATACCTAGAGGGATCCAGTGATTTAAGTTCATCGGAGCAGAATCCATGAAAGTATTTATAGAAGAGGCACAGGGAAGCTACGTCACACCGGTGAGAGAGTGACTGCAGCTATCTCATCAATTAGTAAGTGAGATTAGGCTGCATTAGCAATAATGTCCCATTGTGTTTTATATCATTTCTTTGTAGGTTCAGTATCAAGTGTCGTAAAATGCAGTTCACTGATCAAATAAAGTTTCATAAAAAATAAAGGTAAGTTAACAATATTTGTTTCACTGCAGACATTTCATTAAAAAGCAATTGAAGGCGAATGAACATCTGAATTCTAAACAATATAATAAAAATAAAGAAAACCTGGTTATGCCTGTTAAATAAATCATTTGTATTTATCATTCAATCATGGCAGCGGTGGAATATATTAAGTCCAACATTGAAAGAATCTAGGCAGGTTTCAAGCTTCACCACTAATTCAGTTCTCAACCAAATTTCAAACAGTTTACAGAGTTAGATAGGACACCTCCTTAGCTACATTTTGAGGAATTTTTTTTAATTTTGGTTCAGCAGAAAAAATGTTAAATCAAACTATGTGAAGTCTGAAAAGGGAAACTAACTACATACATGAGTGAGTGAGTGAGTGACTAACGCTTCTAACAATAAATAATCCTTCATCAATAACTTTTTTCTGTCTATTATCTTTGTATGCGGTTTTCAACATTTAAATTCTGATTATATTTTTTATCATTTTTGTCAATTAAACTTTATCACTTCTCATTTTATCAGAATTAATTATTGATAATAAATTTTTTGTTTTTTTTATCAACTACACATGAATTTTTAAAAAAATATTTTTGAATGTGGTTTTCAGCATTAAATTTATGTTTAATTAATAGCAATACATGAAAAAATCATGGCTGATATGGAAAAATGCACACATGAAAAGTAATATTCTTAAAATTATATTAAACCTGGAAAAGTAAAGGACAATATATTTTAGTGAAGTAAAAAATAAGAAATTTTTTACTTAAAATGTTGCAGCTGAAAATAAAATTTGAATGCAATATTTTAAGTAAGAAATTTCTTATTTTTTACTTCACTAAAATATCTTGTCCTTTACTTTTCCAGGTTTAATAACTTGTCCTGTTCTTCTCCAGGTTTAATATAATCTTAAGCACATTGCTTTTCATGTGCGCATTTTTCCATGTAATAAACATATGTACATGAATTCAAAAGAGTTGATTTTATCAAAGGGCCTTCTTAAATAGATTACCAGCCAAGGTTAAAGACCTATTGATCCAGTAGATGAGGACTTGTTACTTCATGCCAGCACAACCATTGACGATTTCTGCTCGGTTACCCTGTTGACTCCCAAGACTTAGTTCAATATGGTATGTTTTCCAAGCAATTCCTCATAGTGGCACATGTTAAAATTGTCCCCCTTTGAATCCTCTACCCTAGTGAGATTAAAACCGAGGGGAAATGCTAACACTGAGGACACACAGCCAAGTATGAATGCAGATGAATTTCTCCCTACAGGTGACTTGTTTCCACATGAACCTTGTTGGTGGTAGTCTTGGTCCCTTTCTTCCTGGCCAGTGCCTTCAACCTAGTAGCTGTATTTCAGAACTTTATATTCATCATTATTTATTCATCACACCCAATGGTGCATAGGGCAGCAACTTTTTTGTTGCTGTTCCTGTAACAAACTGTTTTTTACGGGGCAAGGTTGTTAGCCCTGCACCCAACCCCCAAACATGGAGGACTGATAGACCATTCTTGGTCCTTACATTTACAGTACCTGGTATTCTCAAATAGTCACCCATTTAAGTACTGACCAGGCTCAATGTTGCTTAACTTCGGTGATTGAATGGAAACCGGTGTATTCAACACGATATAGCCGTAGACACTTTATATACAGGCGGTGGACAAAATAATGAAAACACCTTGAAATTTCAAGTAAATTTATTTTTGTATCAGGTAGGACTGCTTTTGGCAGTAATTACAACTTAAATTCTGTATGAGATTGACTTGTACAAATGTTTGAATTTTTATAGAGGAATTTTCATCCATTCTTCAGCTAAAACAGTTTCTAATTGTTTCAATAATAATGGTAATGGTGAATATTAACTCATCACTTGTTTTTCTAAAATAAGACATAAATGTTCAATGATGTTATGACCTGAGGGACTGTGGTGGCCAGATAAAATGATCTATTTCACTAGAATGTTTTCTGTTCTATTCGGCTACAACTTTAGCAGTATGAAAGCAAAAACCTTAATCATTATAATATAGAAAGCTGAAAAAGAAACCTAACTACATAGCATGTTTACGAGACATCTTTTTTTAATAATTATCACAATTTATTGTTCAGTTTGAATCAGAAATTGGAAAACAGAACCTCCACTATTAATATTTTTACCTATCTTAAAGCAATCACTAAAGATAAAATTTGTTTCAAATGATGATGTAGTCAATTATTTTCTACTCTGAATTCACTTCTCACAAATTTCCCCAATCAAATGAGGTGATTTTAACAAGAGAAACTTTTTATCAATGACAAGAGATATTGGTCTTATAATTATAAGGATTCACATCCATGTCTACAGATGCATATCATATACAATATAGATATGTGTGCGTGTGTAGGACATCAACTTTATACCTGACTAAATTTGCATTATCAACAGCAAGAGGGAAAATATAATAACCACTGCCAAGATGAAATAACGGCTGCATCTGCAGCAATTTACACTGCAACACTATGTTGGAAAATAAACTTCATGATATCTGAGAGTATTGCTGGATCCCCATTGCTTAGTGGTTATAATTTTTCAGCTCCTGAATCGACGTTTCATGCTCACGTCATCACCTGAGGAAGACTTTTTGGCAGTACGGTTTGCCAAGCTGTAATTGTACAAATGTGCGTTGCAGTGCAATGGATATTGGCTTTGATCAAGAAATTGGAGAGCAAAGTTCAAATTCCAGTTGAATTCCTTGCATTCATTTATGTGCAAATACCCTTGGGAAAAGGTATTAATGCATCTCTTATCCCTCCAGCTATGGGTTAAATAGCAGGACAGATTGGGTTCTATAGTCTTAGTTGGCAACCAGTTATTGCAAAAAACTAATGGCAAGCTACTACTGGAAAATTTTCTGTTCAGTTAGTTGTGTCTGTTTCATGACATGATCGCCCAAGAATGTATAACATATGGGACTTAACTGAGCATCCCAAATCCAGAGTTTCAAAGACAAAAATATATGTACACTAGCAGTATAGCCCAGCGTTGCTCAGGTGTAATGAATGTTTTAAAACTAATCCATGGTCCTAGAATTCAGACTCTTTGAAGGTTGGCATGAAAGACTAAAAAGCAAAAGTTGTTTCCAGTTAAAGCAAAACCGTAGACTGAAAGAAAAATTAATGGATGTAAGTCAAATTTTGATTTCCTCGTATCAATATCAAATAAGTTGTTTTCATTGTAAACTGAATTTTGAAGACTAAATAAGTTCTCTGAGTAAATGGTATCATGGCTGAGACTAAGAAACATAATTATACCTACTTAGAGCCAAACCCGAAGCAAAAACCAAAATAAAAGGGCTGAAAAAATACAGACATAAAAACAGATAAACAGACACACACAAACATTTTGCCTTTTATATATATATATATATATATTATCGATTTTCTGCACTATTGTAAAAACTGTAACCTTGAAACTTCTGAGTATCGTTTCTTCTGTCTTTGTCTATGAGTGTATCAAATTTGATTAAAATCAGACCACTCCTTCTATGACCCGATTTTTTTGATAATTGATTTTCAATTTTTATCGGGGGTACCTTGACACAAAACCTAGCTGAGAACACTCACAGACGCTTATAGTACAACTGTGTAAATTTTAAAGAAAATCGGTTCAGCCGTTTCGGAGTCTATAGGTAACGGACACACACACACACACACACAAAAAGTTCCATGTATAAATAAGTTTAGATTTAGATTAGATTAGATTTAGATGAGATTAGATTTAGATACATATATGAGTTAAAGATAGTTCCTTGTATTCTTAACAATGCAATATTGTTTTCTTTTTATAAAGTAAGTTTCATAATTAATTTATGTTTTCTCTCTATTTTTCCTTCTTTTTTATGTACTTTGTTCCTTCAAGACGTAGGCGATCATGGCCTTCCACGTCTCCCTATCCCTGCAGAAGTGGTCCAATTTTTATCAAATTTGATACACTCATTTACTGTTTTTAACAAATACTTAATCTATTTTAGTATTTTATAGAATGAACATTTTGCAGTTTCTTTGGATAGTCTGTAAGTGGAAGGACTGGCTGCTGGATCTAAATACAATCTGCCTACAAGTGATACTAGTGATTCTCTGCTCGGAGCTTCTTTCTCCTCTTTTAGTCATTGTGCACATATTTTTATTTTTTGTTCTTGATTGGCTCGGAAGAGTGAAAAGAGATAACCAGTTTGCCCTTCTTTGTTATATTTTTACAGTCAAATGTTTCTAATTCTTGCTTTTTCTTCTGCCTTTTTGTCTATAGTTTACTAGCAGTATAACCTGGTGTTGCTCAGGTGTAATAAAACCTTTAAAACTAATCAATGATCCTGGAGCTCAGACTCTTTGGACGTTGGCAAAAAAGACTAAAAACCAATAGTTGTTTCCAGTTAAAGTGAAACCATAGACTGAAAGAAAAATGAATTGATGTAAATCAAATTTTGATTTCCTGGTATTGATATCAAATAAGTTTTTTTTGTCATAAACTAAATTTTGAAGGCTAAATAAGTCCTCTGAGTAAATGGTATCATGGCTGAGACTAAGAACTACAATTATACTTACTTAGAGCCAAACCTGAAGCAAAAACTAAAATAAAAGGGCTGCAAAAAATACAGACATACAGGCAGATAAACAGACACACACACAAACATCTTGCCTTTTATATTTATATATATATATATATATATGTTATCAATTTTCTGCACTATTGTAAGAACTGCAACCTTGAAACTTCTGAATATCATTTCTTATGTCTTTGTCTATGAGTGTATCAAATTTGATAAAAATTGGACCACTTCTTCTATAAGCTGATTTTTTCGATTATCGATTTTCGATATTTATTGGGAGTACCTTGACACAAAACCTAGCTAAGAACACTCACAGACACTTATAGTACAACTCTAAATTTTCAAGAAAATTGTTTCAGCCGTTTCGGAGTCTATAGGTAATAGACACACACTCACACACACACACACACAGAGACAAAGTTCCATTTATTATATAAGTTTAGATATTTAGAATTTTTAATTTTTTGATGCCAGTCACAATATTCTAATTATTTAGAGCACAACTTTGATGTTCCTTATTTCTCAGTTCCCAAACTAGGTCCTGGTATAACTAATGACAGAGACTTTCATACTGATGTTTATAATAATATAAAAAGCTAAAATGAATACATCCACTCCATAAATTAACTTCAAAAGAAAATCAAATGGATAAATATGGATTAGCATTAAGAAAAGAATTATGAAGGGGATCAGTGGGAAAAAAATGATAAATGGTTTAAATTGCAAATGAGTTTTGATAAATTATACACATGAAACACTTATTATATTGTAATTTGCATTTAAGTTGATACAATTCAATTTACATCAGAATTACCAAGCAATCATCAGTCTGTATCTCTATTGTAAATATAAATAAATATATGTAATATTTAGTTAAGTTAAACGTTTCAAATGAAACATTCACCTTGTTTATGTCATGTAGAATTTTACATTTCTTGGGATTCCGTTTGTTTGATTTCAATTTGATAGAAATATCTGCCGTATTTGTTAAATTGAAAAATAATGTTTGCAAAAATCTCTCAGACTTCAGGCTAAAATATCTTAAGTGGTTTTACTGCAATACTTTTATCAATGTGTTTTTCTTATGTAAGCACACATACATATGTTCTTATGTAAGCACACATACATATGTTCTTATGTAAGCACACATATATAAAAAAAATTTGGCTCAGAAGTTACTTCCCTACTACCTATCACTAATAACTCAAAAGTCAAGCTCTGACACTCGTCTGCTCAGTTCGCTGGTTCAGGAACGGAGCCTACTGCAATGATAATGTCAAAACGGCACCAGTTATGTCAACGTTTTCTAGTTAAGATGATCTCTTCACAGGAGCTGGTCCTCAAGACATCTATTACAACAACGAACTCACTGCCCACACTGTGTTCTTTAGATCTCAGAAAGTCACGTTGTATTTCTACCATATCCAGCCCGAACGCTTTTGTACACTTGTGGTTAAAATAAAATAATTACGGCACCAAAAAAAAAAATAAAATAAATGAACAAGTTCAAAGATGCCTGGATGAGTTACAAAAAAAGTCTTTATAATAATAAGAAAAAATGATTAATTACAAAAGCAGAAAATAAAATTGTCGAAATTCAAGTTTACAACAGAGAGAGGATTCGCTTAAAAATATCAGAGCTTTCAATCTTCAAATAAAAATAAGTTCTTCCAAAGTTTTGTTAAAGGTAATCAAAGCTTTCAATTTTGAAAAATAATCAGGCTGTCAATTCTCCAGATAAAAACATGTGTCTTCGGCCTTTATCAAACTTTTCAGAGACAGCCAAATAACAGAGCGGCGGTGTGGGGGTCGTTTGATCTTTGTTGCTCGAAAACCTCTCTCAGTAACTTACTTAAAAGTTTTGTTCATAGCAGTGTGAACTTTTTGTTAAGAATAATCAGAACTTTAAATTCTTCAAATAACTTTTAAAACAATGAAGTTCTCTCGGGTTTCTTATCGGAGGCACATTGACATTAACTCTTTAAGTTAATCAGTGGCAGGCTTTTCTACATTTCTTTACATCTTCAGCCATAAGTTCTGTGGTAGGCAACCAGCTGTGGGTCATGGCTCCCAGTTGGGAACTCTTTCCACTCCGATTGTAACATTTCGACTGTAATTTCAAAAACTACCCAGCCAACTCACTTTTTTGCATCGAGTTTGGATTTTTATAGCTGTATCCAATTCTCTTAGGGGATCTATGCAACTCAAAGCTTTTGACCAATGAGATTATTTTCTACCCACACAATTTGCGGGGAGCTATGGCTCAACGAATGAAATATCAACAGCTCACATGACATCATGCCTTTCTGTCTCTTTTTTGTTTTTTTTTCAATTACATCATCTGTTTTTGATTTTAGAATCTGTTCCCAGGAAGAATTTCTGATGATTTAACCCGACCTGACCTCATCAAGGAAATCCTGACATTTTGTTATGACTAGGGCCATTTTTCAAGCTTTCACTTGACTCAAAACAATTCGTTTCATATATGAAAAAAGAAGAAACTATATTTTTCTCTTTTTTCCTAATTATCAGCCAATTTCTCTATTCCCCGGATTTTGCAAGTACATAATTGTATTAAAAATATCTTTTTTTTTTTTTACGTAAGCTCACATCGCGGATTACAATAAAACACAACTAACAATACAACTAATATCAATTTCTCTCACTCTGTCGTATTAAACCAAAAACAAAAATATGCCAATGTGGAAATAGTGTTACAAAACCACATACCTCCCACTACCAAAGAAGAAATTACTATTAAAATTCCACTAGCTTAACCCTATAAAAATCAATATCTCCCAACCCCTTCCTTTACTAGAGCAAATCTCTGTACTTAGAATTTTTCTTCATTCTTTGTTTAAATAGGGCTGAGAATGCATGTCTTAAAATGACATGTTGAAAATGGCTATTTCCCCTCTAAGTTTTATCTGAATTTACAGATCAATTATTGAAACCTTCTGAGGAGTGAACTGATTGCAAAAGGGTTCATCCACAAAACACTGGAGTTGAGGTACTTAATATAACATCAATCAGCTTTGTGACAAATCTGTATCAACCATAAATATATATAGAATTTTGAAATCAGTTATATTGACCAGCTTAGAGATAAAAGAAAATAGGGAAAAGCATCAGCAAATATTCCTCTTATGTTCAGAGATCTTTGCTGTTACACAATATATGGATTGGCATGTGGGTCATTAATCAGACCAAAGTGTCACATATGACACCAACATAAAAACTGGAAGAGATTGTCAGAACCTCATGCATAGAAACTGACAGGAGAGTCCATTATATATATATATATATGTAGACATGTGAGCGTCTATGTAAAATTAAATAAAAGGAAAGAAATGTTTGGGGAGGGTTTTTTTTGAGGACCAACTGTTGTACCATTTGGGTCTGATGAGCCACAATAATGACATCCGGACACGGTGAAATATGTATTACCCATTGTAATAATCTAAAATCTTTTATAAATTACATTACTCTGTTAAATTAAATAAATAAATTTAACATTGAGTTCTCTTGAGTTCGTCTCTATCGGAATTTACCTGGATTGTATACCAAGTGTACTATGTTATATGTGTGTGTGTGTATATATATATATATATATATATATATATATATGTGTGTGTGTGTGTGTGTGTATATTATATATATATAGTTATTATTAGTGTTATAATGATATATTATTAATATAACACTAATAATATAATATTATAATAATATACTATAATATTTATTATTATAACATTACTAATAACCATATTTCTATTAAGGCTCTACATCTGTATTGAGCACTTAATAAAAAAGTAAAAATTGCCAAAATGTCGAATATATATCCATTGGTTTATACCACTAATATATATATATATATATATATATATATATATATATATATAAGGTTTATTTAGGCTGTTAAATTCAACCAATAAGTTCTTTCTATTTAATTTTTTATTATATTTTTCAATTTCCAATTAAGTCTGTGTATCATGATCCAAATTCTGAATAAGCACCCCAAAGGACATGTTTATTTATGCTTTGTTGAAGCACTTTATTACCTCACAGCATCAGATGACCAGATTCATTTTAGTGAAAAACTTTACTCTTTCTGGCTTCTTCAGGTTAGAATGAAAGAAAGACAAAATTGTATGTGAGGAAAAATGTACTGGGATATCTGAGGATAAGTGGGGACCATAAATCAAATTACCTGATTGCATCAGATTACCAGAGCCCAGAAAATGTCTGTTTGTTTTATATATATATATATATATATATAAAATTTGGAAATGAGTTATTTCTGCAACTTAGGTTTTAATCTTTCAGTATCTTCAGAGGATTTACAATAACTGATTTTACCATTTTCCAAATGCTAGAACAGGCAGTTTAATGAACATGTGACTAGAATTTTCAGACAACCAAAAAATTTGGCTATTTTTACTATGCTTCAAGTTATATCGGGGTCTTTTTCATATTTTAATCTTAATTAAAGTTATGATTAAAATTGAAAATAAACAAATCATACAATGGTGGTAAAATATGAAGAATGTATTTATTAATTGACAGATCAGAAATTAAATCTATCTACTAGGATCATACAAGCATGGATAAAAGGGTTCTAAGTTCCTCAAATAACTCCTCCACTAAATTGCAGTTGTATGTTTGTAAAAATTCCCTGTTCGAATATTTGAAAAAACACTGTAAAATCAGTTATTTTAAATCACCTAGGTTGAAACCTAGGTCATAAAAATAACTCATTTCCAAATGAAAAATATTCAAAAGTTCTATAATATAATTGTATTGAACACTTTTTTTAATTCATCTGTGTATTGGTCTGATTTAATTATGACCAAAACTTAACTATATATATATATATATATATATATATATGCGTTTTTATAATCGTTTCATCCCAAGCAAAGCAGAACTGTTATTGGTGTGTAGGAGGTTACAATGAGAGAAAAAACAAGATACAGGAGTTGTCAAAGAAAGTTAAGGCACAGATAAGATTCAAGATGACAGATGATGGGCAGTTGATAGAAAAGGCAGTTAAATTTAACTTTTTTGATGCTAAAATCATAGGGGGCTTACAGCCATATCACGTTGAATACACCGGTTCTCGCTCAATCACCGAAGTTAAGCAACGTTGAACCTGGTCAGAACTTAGATGGGTGACCGCTTGGGAATACCAGGTGCTGTAAGCATATAGTGACAGATGTGCGTTGTGGTGCAGTGGATATCAGCCCAAAGAGAAATTGGTGAGCCAAGTTCGGATTCCAGTTGAATACCCTGCATTTACTTAAGCACTGGTACACTTGAGAAAGGTATTAATCCATCCCTTCTCTCCAGTTATGGGCTAAATAACAGGGTGGGACTTGGGGACCCTGCCCTTGAAAACAAATTCTTATGAATCTTGATACTCGAAAAGAAAAAAGTATTACTAGACACAAAACTTATTTAAAAAAACAATAAATTGTTGAAAGAAAATGGTATTACCAGCAATAAATAAATAAGATTTACTTGGAAATAAATGACCCGCCAAGGTGTTGATATGCCATAAAACAAAACAACCAACAAAAAAAATCATGGGACCTAGATGCCAATCTAGCAGCACACAAAGATATGGGTAATTGGGGAACCAAGGAAAAAAGCTTGTCAGAGAAGTTGCCATAAAAATACTTGTAGAAAACAGTGTTTTCAGTAATGGCAAACTACTGCGGGATAATCTTCTGTCCAGTCAGTCATGTTTCTTTCAAGACACGATTGCCCAGAGCATGTATCACGTATGTCACTTAACTGACTAACTGAATATAATAGATGAAAACAATTAAAACTTCTACTGGGCATAAAGTGGGTGATCGGGTTTCTTTTTTTGTAAAGTAATAGACTGATCCCCCACTAATTACCACTTATTAATATAATGATACAATTTATCTCTTATCACTTCAGTTAGGGGTTAAATAATAGGACAGATTGGGTTCTATAGCCTTGGCTGACAATCAGTCTACCATAGAAAGCAATGGCAACCTACTGTGGGATAATCTTCTGCCCAGTCAGTCAGGTCTCTTTCAAGACATGATCGCCCAAACTTGTATCACGTATGGCACTTAACTGAGTGAATATAATAGTTGGAAACATGATTAACGCTTCTACTGGCCATGAAGTGGAGTATCAGTTTTATATTGTTATGAAGTAATAAACTGATCCCCTATTAATTACTACTCAGAAAATACCTCATTCACATAAAATAATCCCCTCTAAAACGGTAATTAATACCCATGTTTAATAATCAAAATAAAAAAAAATGAACATCCTATAAATAAAAGAAAATAAACTCACACAACATATTTAGTAACTCTATTCCATTAACTCATAGATAGTAGTAAAATAAAACATGTCTACCCTTTCTTAAAAAACCTTACATCCCAAAATAAGAATTACCCAGACAAAACTAAAAAGTGACCTGTCCAAAACTAAGCTACTCCGCAACCCTCTCCTAACCTAAGGCTATATCTTGTAGGGATTAAATAAAAGTACGAAATAAAATAAACATAAAAATCTCCCAGGAGTCCTCTGACAGGAAAGACAATTGACGCATGATCAAAAACAGAGACCTCCTGGTGCCAAAAATAAACTCGATCTCTTTCTCTGTTGGACTTTCTATGGTAAAGACGTGCCAAACTGTTCGGGAAGGAATTTCCCCAACAAGAAGTCGTTGGAACCAAAAATAAAATCAGTGTCCAAACTGTCCCTCTAGTGTCTCTGTATCTTTCCTTTTCTCTTTGCCGATTTATTTCAGCGGCGAAAGCCATTCAACAAGTTTTGGATGTTTAGGTGAAAGAACTAACCCAGCAGTAATAGCCATAACATTCCATAATGGTGAACACACAACCTTCTGACCTCTGTGACTTATCAGCTATCAGTAAATCACAAAGAGAGGATGAGGAAATTGACATATACAGGAGCTGACTTAAAGCCTTTGAGATGCAAGGGTCATCCGTCTGGTGCGACCTATCAACATCTACTCCCAGACCATACATACCTGAACCACTTCGTAGGAGAATCTTCGATATGTTCCATGACATCTCCCATCCAGGACCTACGCCAACAACGAAGCTAATTAAAGCTAGGTACTTCTAGCCAGAAATGGAGAAAAACATACGATCTTGGGTCAAAAGCTGTCTATGATGCCAACAGTATAAGATTTCTAGACACACTAAAACAGAAAACACACCTTTCTCTCTACCATCAGGAAGGTTTGAAACTGTGCATATAGACATCATTGGTCCCTTGTTAGCCACCACCACCACCTATGACTGAGTATACACATCTCCAGCTAGATATGGACTTACGTGCATTGATAGAGCAACGAGATGGGTAGAAGCTACACCTCTGCTGCCACCATAGCATTGGCATTCCTGCATACATGGATCTCTCACTTTGGAGTACCATTACATATCGTCACAGATAGGGGAAGTCAATTTGAAAGTGAACTGTTTAGAGACCTGTCTGCTATAATAGGTTTTCACAGGCTCCATACAACAGCTTACCACCCTCAAACCAATGGAATAATCGAAAGGTTGCACCATACTCTTAAAACAGCAATCATCATAAAAGAGCAAAGCTGGTTGGATGCATTGCCAATTATACTGCTTGGTATTAGGAATATGCCTAATGAGCAAGGTTTCTCCCTGGCCACTGCTGTCACAGGAACCCAGTTATTACTTCCAAGACCAATAATCGACCAGGAATATCCTGACCTGACAAAACGACATAAAAAAATTGCCAAAGAGATGCAAGAGTTGGATATAACCCTCCTTTCAGAAGGACAGCTACATACAACTCAAAACTCCTTTATACCTAAAGAACTAAAATCAGCAACACATGTATGGCTGTGAACCGACATGATTAGGAAACCTCTGGAAGCCCCATATTCAGGGCCATACAAAGTAATAAAACAAGAAGAAAAATATTTTATCATAGAGACATTGACTGGTGATGAGCAAACAGTTTCAACTAAGTGATTGAAACCAGCAATACTTGCCCATGCTCAGAAAAAGAATGAAAACAAAAACACAGCCTAACAGAAAACACATCATCACCAACACCTGAAACACAGCAAGACTCACCAAAGGAACCAATTGTCACCTGCTTGGGTAGATGTGTCTGGTTTGCAAGAAACAAAGACCTTTTTTACTACACATAAAAATACACATGTAAATAAAATTATATGTACATGGAAAAGAGTAACATACACAAATGCACCTTATAAAAGATTAACTTAGCCTTCAATGCACCCTAACCCTAACCCTTAGCCTTCAATGCATCCTTACTGTAGCTCCGCTACATTGGGTAGGGATGTGTTGTAGGGATTAAATAAAAATACGAAATAAAATAAAAAACACTAAATAAAATAAAAATAAAATAAAAGTACAAAATAAAATAAACATAAAAATCTCCCAGGATTCCTCTGACAGGAAAGACAATTGACGCATGTGCAAAAGAGAGGCCTCCACGTGCCAAAAATAAACACAATCTCTTTCTCTGTTGGACTTTCTATGGTAAAGACATGCCAAACTGTTCGGAAAGAATTTCCCCAACAAGAGGTCACTGGAACCAAAAATAAAATCAGAGTCCAAACTGTCCCTCTAGTGTCTCTGTATCTTTCCTTTTCTCTTTGCATATTTATTTCAGTGGCGAAAACCATTCAACAAGTTTTGGATGTTTAGGTGGAAAAACTAATCCAGCAGTAATAGCCATAACATTCCATAATCTCTATGGCTACAAACTGCAGGCTAAATCATACTAAACCCCCATCCCACATTCACTTACATATCATATTACCAAAAATAAATCGTTTTCACCATTTATTTTTCATTTAAACTTATCACCAGATGAGGAACACATGTAGCTCCGAAATGCAAAGATTTTTGTATAGTGATACTACGCTTAAATAAACCATTGTAAGGTTATATATATATATATAAAACCTTACCACACACTATATGGCTTACCTAAAATTTACAAACCTAACATACATATTAGACCTATTATATCCAATATCAATAGATCTCCCCATAAATTAGCTAGAGCTATCACTAAAATCCTTACACTATTCCTAGGCATCATTAGCACTATATACATCAGACACTCAGGCGACTTACTCTATAAAATAAGAAACATTAGTATGAGTAACATGTCTATGGCAATTTTGAACAGTAAATAACTTTACATGAACATATCTCTCTCTCTCTCTCTCTCTCTCTTTCTCTCTCTCTCTCTATATATATATACTTAAAAATTTTGGAAGATATACTAAGCTGCCCAGGTTTCAGCTGTTAAGTCTCTTCAGGCACATGTGTGGAAAACCAATAGAGGTCACTCTCAAATATACTAATACCAGAAGAGTGGGAGTAAAAGAAGAGGAGGAGAAAATAATTTGGAGGAAAAAAATATATTGAAGAAGGAAACAGGACTTCTTTACTAAGAGGAGTAGTAGGTTGAAGGAAAATAATGATTCATCCAGGTTCATAAATACCCAGTATTTCATTCTTGAAATGCTTACATCTTGACTTACTTCACTTTTCGCATTCAACAATTTGCCTTTATTTCTGGAAATAATTACAGCCAATTTTTCCTCCTGGCTCAGTCTGCAGCAAATATCTCCATGGTTATTTCCTGGTTTTGCCTTCCTTACAATGCTCCACTTTACACAAGATTTTTTTCCATAGTTTCCTCTGAACTACCATACACAGTCTGCCAGCCTTGTATCACTTTTGTGATTTTCTAGCCTCAACAAAGTGGTATGGTTGTAGTAGCACCTTTTGAACTGCCCTTCAGTACAGCCAGTGTACATCTTGATACTACAAATTTCATCACTGACCTCAGCCATGTATACCACTTCATCACTGCAGTACTTTCCATTCTGTGGACAATCTTTCTTATTTCTACAATTACATGTTCTTTCTATTTCCTTTTATTTGGCCCAATCCAAAAATCTAGTATCATTGGATTTAATAATTCTTTGCAGATTCTTGTAATAGCTATAACATTGTTTTCATTAAATATCTTAGCTAACTGCAAAATACCTACAAAATGCTTCTTGAGGAATTTAAAGAATATCCTACCAATTTTAATTTGTAATGGCGGGTTGTATGATGGATTGAAACATATTTTAGTAATCCTAATTTCTGCTCTACATTCTCCCAATAATACTGAGTACTTTTTTGTTATTTAATGCCTTCTATCCATATATTATTGTTTATATATATATATATATATATATATATGTTAAAATATTTCACTGTTTATCTTAACATATCACCTGAAGAGGAAGAGTTTTTTTTCTAAAACATGAAAATTTTTGTGTAATGATATTATGCTTTTATAAACCATTGTAATAACAAAATTTCAATATAAAGCTCTACTCTGCATCAAGTACTCTTTATAAAAGTAAATGTTTGAACAGTGGGTTTTTAATGTGTTTTCTTCCACTTTTTGAAATATATATATATATATATTGTTTAATTACTTAGTTTCTGGTTATAATAAGGTTAAACCAGTGCACATTTGTATTAAAAGGTGTTCAATACAATTATATTGTAGAAATTCTGAATATTTTTCATTTGCATGAGTGGTGTCTTCAGGCAATTTGCAATAACTGATTTTACCGTTTACCATTTTTTTAAGAATGCTCACGTCATGGTGTTTTTTTAAATGTCCACTGCAACACAAAAGAAATCATTTACAAGGCAAAGGAACATGACCCAAACTGCCAAAATAAAATATATTTGGGTTCAATTTGGGTTCAATTAAAGACACCTTTAAGACCAGGTGGTTCAATCACAGGTCTATATTCAAAATAGAAAACTTAAAAACTGTACAAAATTCGCAAGTCATGTGTGGAAATTAAAATCAAAATATGGAAAAGACCCAGACATAACGTGGAGTATAGTAAAAACAGCCAAGCCTTACAATGGTGGCAAAATATGTAGACTGTGCCAAGAAAAAAAGTTAGAGATTTTTAAAAATTGCACATTCAAAAATTCCCTGCTACATGAGGGTTAAAAAAATCACTGTTACATGAGCGTTCTTAAAAAAAAAGATGAACAGGAAAATCAGTTATTGCAAATCACCTGAAGACACCACTCATGGTGGAAACCTAGTTCGCGCAAACTACTACTCAGAATTTTAGATTTGTTTCACCAAAGAAAAATCTCACAGCTTGAATTTCTATTTAGTATGAATTATCAAAATCTATTAGACAAAATGATTCTCCAAATCATGCCAGAGTAAAAATAATTAGTCATTTTCTGATAAAATTAATTTAATAAATTTCTTTTTTCGTTTGACTCACATAAAACTTTTTCATCTAAAATGTATTCATAGGAAAGACATTAAAATTACAATCTAAGCAATTAGAAAAGAAAACTGAATATTTTTTTCTCCCTTGCTGCTTGAAATGACTATATCTGCAAATAACATTAATTTCAAAGGTTATTATGTGGTCTTTCTTCTACTATGACAACTCAAATCAATGTGTTGCCTCACAAACTGATGGAAATTAAATTTATCAACTTTGGCTTTGTTTTTATATCATACCAACTAAACTGTAGTCGAGATATTTATCGATTAAATGAATAAGCAAATATGAAAGAATAAAATGATAGTAATTTCAAAATCATTTGCAACATTTTAAATGATTCTTTGAAAAAAAAAGAAAACAAATTTTTGCATCCTTTATTAAAAGTTAAACCGTTTAAAACTGAAGCATGAATTTGAGATCTGCTGTAAAAATGGACACATTAAACCAAGTGTGAGCACAGATAAAAACTACAATTTTCAAATAAAATAATCACTGTAAAACTTAAAGAATTTTCTTGTCGGTGTTAGCAAGAATTTTATCTAAATGACGGACCATTATTGATTCAAAATAATGGAAATGGTTGAAGATAAAAGATTTAGAAGCTATCAAAAATACATCACAGTGAAATATATAAGATGCAATGTATGCTGTCTTTGGGATGGAGTGGGTTTTTACAAAGTTAAATTAATAGTTGAAACATAAAATCGAAAAAGAAATCTCAAAGAATTCAGTAGGTAATAAAATCCTATCTTCATAAATAAAACTTTGCCAAGATAAAGCCGTCCCATTGATTGCATTTGACATGACAGACAAGAAAATAAATAAAGCCTTTTTAATGGAGTTATTCTTTGATTAAAGATCCCATTCTAAATTAAATCAAAGATTCTTTCAGACAGTCTGACTCTTTATGTGTGTGTTCAAGTTTTTATATATGAGTACATCTGCATCCACCCATACACAGACACACACATTTATATGTATGAATGTATATATATTCTGTATGCATGTATATTCATGTTAATATACTATATATATTATTATATATTATTATTTCGTGTTCAGGAAATTTCATTGCCAATACAAACTACAAAGAAGAACGATCATTTTGTTTACTTCTTTATGAGAATATACAAGAGGGACAATCAACGAGTTTATCTTCATACTCTGCCTGGTGGCAAATGCTGCTGGTGGCACCAGGGGTGGCAGTTTTACCATAGCCACTGAAACCATGACATCACCCCTGGACGGTGGCTGATGAAGACAGGGTATCACATGTGCTAACACAAAACGTATGTTAAAAATATATTTGCATATCTGTAATATATAAATATATATGCTTGTGGCATGTGTGTGTGTGTATATATATATATATATATATAATAATAATAATAATAATAAAACCGACTCTGTCCGTATCCTAATCTTAAAATATTACACAAGAATCTTTTAAAGACTATGAATAAACAACAGAATATAACTCCGTTACCGTCCTCGGCTATAGAGCTTTGGACAAAGAGGGGAAAAAAAGAAAACTGCGTAGGACCGACAATGCATACGGTTCTTCACAGTAAAGAAAAAAACCCTCGAACGGAACGAACCACCAGGAAAGAAAAGTGCTCGATACAAAACTAACCAAAAAGTGTTAACAAAAAGGCAGTTACGCAGAGCAAAAACACACGAAAAAAATCGCAAGATCGCCAAGACCTACCGCGGTTTCGCACAACGGCTCGTCAGGGCAAAGGCAGACCAAGGACTAATCAAATAAATAGACCTCTATTAAGACTAACCCATTTGGGGGAAGGGGTTGGAAGGGAAAAAAAAAAAAAAAAATATTGGGGGTGGGGTTTACAGTAACACCGATAGCCTACGCAAGAAACTTCATTTTGTGCATTCTACACTTATTTAGTATTTCTGTTCTAGCGTTAATGAGTTTGTTGGTAGGTTCAAATTTAGCTATTGCTAGCTTCTCCTCGTCACATACCCTACAAAATTTATTGTTTTTATTATCGCTAGGGCACTTTTTTATTATTTCCCATTTCAGAATGGGATCCTTTTTAATTTTGGCTTTTATTTCCCATACATAGGTAGATAATGCAGTGCTATGCTTATATTTCTCGTTTTTGAAAGAAGTTTTATGGTTATAAAACCTACTTTTAAAACTATCATGTGTGGATCCTATGTATGTCTTGGGGCTTTTGTCATTTTCGTTAACATAAACTTTAACCTTATAAACTACGCTTGTCTGATTGCAATTACCTCTAATTGGGCAGTCCTTTTTAGTTCTACAATTACACTTATGTTTATTAACGTTATTTTTACTAGGGGTCGCAGTCTTATCTTTTAATTTACTTTTGTTGGTATTGTTAATGATTTTACCCCCCCCCCTACAATAATGAAGTTAAATCCAAAATAGGGAAAATGTTTTTTAGGTTAATAGATAAACATTTCAATTCAAATAATAGACTTAAACAAATATTCAACAGGAATACTATTAAATTGAGCTATTCCTGTTTACCCAATATCGGTAAAATCATTAACAATACCAACAAAAGTAAATTAAAAGATAAGACTGCGACCCCTAGTAAAAATAACGTTAATAAACATAAGTGTAATTGTAGAACTAAAAAGGACTGCCCGATTAGAGGTAATTGCAATCAGACAAGCGTAGTTTATAAGGTTAAAGTTTATGTTAACGAAAATGACAAAAGCCCCAAGACATACATAGGATCCACACATGATAGTTTTAAAAGTAGGTTTTATAACCATAAAACTTCTTTCAAAAACGAGAAATATAAGCATAGCACTGCATTATCTACCTATGTATGGGAAATAAAAGCCAAAATTAAAAAGGATCCCATTCTGAAATGGGAAATAATAAAAAAGTGCCCTAGCGATAATAAAAACAATAAATTTTGTAGGGTATGTGACGAGGAGAAGCTAGCAATAGCTAAATTTGAACCTACCAACAAACTCATTAACGCTAGAACAGAAATACTAAATAAGTGTAGAATGCACAAAATGAAGTTTCTTGCGTAGGCTATCGGTGTTACTGTAAATCCCGCCCCCAATATTTTTTTTTTTTTCCCTTCCAACCCCTTCCCCCAAATGGGTTAGTCTTAATAGAGGTCTATTTATTTGATTAGTCCTTGGTCTGCCTTTGCCCTGACGAGCCGTTGTGCGAAACCGCGGTAGGTCTTGGCGATCTTGCGATTTTTTTCGTGTATATATATATATATATATATATATATATATATATATGTGTGTGTGTGTGTGTTCGTGTGTGTGTATTTTCTAAATATATATTGTTAAATATAAGAGACAATGAATGTCAGTTATGTTTAATCATGAGCCATTTTAAACATATTTTGGTTTTTAGTTCAGGTGAAAATAATGACAAAAATTCTCCAAAATTTGGATATTTTTTTATTAAGTTGGTTCTAAGCTTTTGGCTCACATGAGCCACCTTCAGAGAGGTTACAGGGACATTAACATAAAAACATCCACCATCAAAGATGATTTAATCTTGTTTGACATAAAATTTTGCGAAGCAATGATAACAGTTATTAAATAACAAACGCAGTTCGTAAATTTGTAATGCAGTTCTATTATGTCACACTGTGTGAGATCTTGAAATGATAACAGAACCATATATTTAAATGCAGTGTTATGTGTTATGACCAGATTTAAACATGATTTTATTAAGTCTGGGTTGTTTAGATTTAATGTAGATGGCCTCCAATATCTGAAGGTTCTTTTTACTGTGTGTATAAGTGACTATTATTGTATTGTTAACTAAAATCTGTCTAATCTTACCTACGTGACTTTTTTTCTAAGAAATGTTGTTTAATTGAACTCTGATCAGAAAGGTAACAGGTAAGTCTACGGGAGTGTGTGGTTGTAGTAAAACCAATATATAGAGTGGGTTTATTATTAGTACCAGAGATACAATCTCTGAACGGACATGTAAATTGATACACTACATTAGTTTTCTGTAGAGGATTTAGTTGTGTGGTTATAGGGTTATTAAAGACTATGAGATCAATTGTTTTAATTTTTTATAATATATAATGTGTTTAATTTGATTAATATTATTTATTAGTTTAACATTTCTACACATTATGTTTTTGAGAGTTTTTTCATCTTGTTTGTAATTATTATGTATTTGGTTGCAATAGTATAAGTTAATAGTGTCATGTTTATTTTGATGTACACTATTATTATTAGTAATATCAGTATTGTTAGAGCTATTGTTAAGTTTATTTAGATACATTTTAATTTTTTGATCAATGACAGAGTTAGGAAAACCATTGTTAACAAGTGTTTGCTTAATGTTGTGTAATTCTTTATAAAATATGGTTAAACATAATAGACATTCATTGTCTCTTATATTTAACAATATATGTTTAGAAAATTATCTGCTGCCTTGATACACTAAAATATATATATATATATATCTCACTAAAGTGTGCGTATATATATATATATATATATATAAAATCTCACTGAAAAGTGTGTGTGTATATATAATTCAATGAAGTGTGTGTGTGTGTGTGTGCATGCATATATATATATATATATATAATATGGCAATGGCCTGAAAAGTTCATAAACTAATGTTGTAGAAGTGAGGCTAGAGCTATGAAGTCTTGCATGCATTAATCTCAACTCATAAAAGTAACAGATATTTTGTGTCAATTAATTTTAATGATTGATTTTCCCAAGTCACAAAGAATCCTTCTCAAGCAGGATGAAAATTCCAGTAGAAATTGTCCAAATATGATTTTGTCATCGTAGTAGGTAAAGACAATTAGTAGGTAGTAAAATTTTGAAATGGTGTAACAGTTATTATTAAAAAAATAAGCTGTTAGAAGTATTAAGGCTCATGGTGAGTATCTTTGGGCTGGAAGTTGTAGAGTGTTGTGAACTGTACGCTTTTTATTTTTATATATATATATATATATATATATATATATATATATATATATGGTTTCAATTCTGGGTTAGGAAACGACCAGAGTCTAAGGCGTACTGATGAGCTGTAATACAGCAAAACAGATCTGTCTGCGGATGACTATAGTATTTACGCTCTCACACCCTGATTGAGCACTCTGGAAGAGTGGTAGACTTTGTAAACAGGAGCTACTTCAGTATTTACGCACCGCTCATTCGATAATGAATTGGAGCACTCTAGCTATTGGGCGTGTTTATACGTGCTATAAAGCCTGTTTTCTTCTACTGGACGCTTATGGCCTAGAGGTAGAATCGCCAACTGACGCCATTTCGGTTGGCTTTCAATCCTGGGTTAGGAAGTGACCAGAGTCTAAGCTGTACTGATGAGCTGTAATACAGCGAAACAGATCTGTCTGCAGATAACTATAGTATATATATATATATATATATATATATATATATATATATATAAGGATGTGGGCTTTTATGTTATAACAAGTGTACCCCTGCCATCAAAAATGATGGCAAAATATTTGAGAGGTTTATTATATATCTATATACACACACACACACAGTTGTCTTTATTGTAAGAGTGAGGATATGTATATATTCTTCACTACTTGACATAATTATTATAAAACAAATTAGGTAAGACACTTAAAGAGCAAACACATGTCAAGAGCTTTCATAACTGGTAGTAAAGTTTCATAACAGGTAGTTAAGAGAATAAACTCTGCAATGCTGCCTTGCTTGTCGGATGGCTTTATGATTTAATAGGTGACAAATGGGTCTCCATGAAAGTGTGATTATAGTATATCCTAAGCTTGGACCATATTTCCTGTACTTTTCTTCTGAAATAAACTTTGTACAATTTCTGATAGAATTTTCTTTTTGACAAAGAAGAATTATTTATAATTCAGAAAAATCAATCCATAAAATAACCAACACAAAATAATGTCATTTTTAATACTATTATCCTTAAAGAATGTTTACTTACTAAATAAACAGAATTTATATATATAATGAAATCTTACAGAAAGTTAAAAATATAGTATTAACCAACATATATGTTCAAAAAAATAAATTTTAAATAAATATTTTGGTTAATACTATTGTAACTTTTTGTAAGATTTTGTAATAATTGTCTTTGTTTGTTTGTTTACATAAGGATATACTTATATTAAATCCAAAGAGAACTGAATGTTAAAATTTAACAGAGTATTCTCGCTGTTTTTTCCTCCAAGCATATGAAAATCCTAATGAACTTTTAAACCAGAGAAATGAACTAATTTTTAAATGTAGACATAAAAATAGGTATAGGATCACATAACAAGATTGAAATTAAACTTAAAAATTTGATTTTGAAAAAAAATCTAGAAATTTCCATTAATAACTTTACACCCCTAAAATTTTTTATCATTATTGCTATCATAGGTACTTTACTATTATTGCTTTTATGATTATCATTACATTTACTTAGAGTTTTTATATAATAGTATTATTTTAATGTAAAACTATATATATTTTACCATTATTATTATTATGTGTACTTTACTATTATTGTTTTTATTATTATTTTTATATGTTTATTCTTACTTACAGTTTTATATTATTTTAATTTAATCTAAGAGTATATATATATATATATATGTTTTTAATTAGTTTTTTGAATTGTTATTATTTTGTATTCATTAATCATTATATTTTGTCTTTATTATTAGGATTATCATTATTATTATTATTATTTTTTATATATTTTTTATTTATTTAAACTTTATTATTTTTTATTATTTTTATTACTATTATTACTTTAAGATTTGTAAATATTAGTTTCATTATTATCATGTTATTATTACTATCAATATGTTTTATGTAATAATATAATACTAGTATTATTACAATTAGAATTAATAAGAAAACTTAATTCATTTTTCTAGTGAAAATTTAACCACTAATTTTTAATATTGAATGTCGTGCATCTAACAATAGACAACTAGAAAACCAAGTCAAGATTCACTGATTTCTTTAACAACTGTTTTTTGTAAAAATAAACCAAGGCCGCCTTGTGACGCTAAGATTTAACACTGTTAAGTTATCCTCCTTTTCCCTATTTTTCTCCTTCTTTTCTTTCTCTCTTTTTTTCCTTCTTTTCTTTCTCTCTTTTTTTCTTTCTTTTTTACTTGGCTTCTTCTGGATAAATTTGACCCATTCATTGTTGTATGAATTTGGTCTGATGAGCGGGTGGGTGGTCGATAAGACAGCTGTGAAATATATTACCTATGGGTTTATAAAAACACCCGACTTTTGTTCTTGATTATATATATAAGGTCCTGTCTCATATGAGTCTGCCCACCATGTTCAAACTCCTTAAACAGTGCAGACTCTGCTGGCTAGGTCATGTCCACCACATGCCAGATGGTTGCATTCCAAAAGACCATCATGGAGAGTTGGCCTCTGGAAGAAGACCCACTGGACAGACACAACTGTCATATAGTAACATCATAAAATGCAATATGACATCTGTGGGCATCAACACAGTGTCATGACTGACAGAGGCCTACTCCTATGACTATTATATATATATATATATATATATATATATATATATATATATATATAAGGAAATGGATTAAATCCAACATATTTTAAATTAATTTGTTCAAATGTCATTGTTAATGGATACTCATATTTGAGTAGATGGTTAGGTTTTTGTTAAACAGTATATATATTTATTTACATCAACATGCATGAATATTTGAGAAATCCTGTTAGAAAAACATGCTCTCTCTGGTGAGGATGTTAACCTGCATACCCTAGTAGAAACTGTTCTTAAATCTGATAGGCCTTGACAGCTCAGCCACATAGGACCTCTTGGTCAAACAAAGACTAAAGAGTGCTTTTAAAGCACAAACATCTCCTGATTATTGAAATATACATCTCTGCTCTGTTTTGTATCCAAACATGAACAAAGAGAACTTTTTAAGGAAATGGATGAAATCTGACATATTTTAAATTGAAACATTATTGTAAATGAATACTTAAATATTTTGACAAAAGTAGAAAGATAACTTATCAAAATGAATGAAGAGGGTAAGAGAGAATTGTTAGAGGGGCACTATATATGAAATGATTGTCTCCTAAATAGTGGAAATGGAGGAGTGAAAGTTTTTTTTAAATAAAAATGCTTACGCTATTACCATTCATGTGCAACACATGAGAGCTTTGAAAGACCACTCCTTTTCAATAACACAAGAAAAACTGTTACAGTCAAAACACAAGGAAAAAATAACATCACAAACAACACCCTTGTGAATGACCAGTGAAGTCGTTGAAAGCGCTTGGAAAAATAATAATTATGGGACATTTTTTTATGTTCAATAAAAAGAAAATATTATAACTTAAGTCAAAAATTAATAAAATCTTACTTGTTGATTGTTTTCAATGAAATATATATATATATATATATATATATAAACTTATTTATAAATGGAACTTTGTGTGTGTGTGTGGATCTGTGTGTGTGTGTCCATTACCTATAGACTCTGAAATGGCTGAACTGATTTTCTTGAAAAATTACACAGTTGTACTATAAGTTGTACTATATATCAAAATTTCAGTCTACAGTTTCGCTTTAACTGGAAGCAACTATTGCTTTTTAGTCTTTCGTGCCAACATCCAAAGAGTCTAAGCTCCGGGACCATGGATTAGTTTTAAAGCTTTTATTACACCCAAGCAATGCCAGGTTATACTGCTAGTACATATATATATCTATATATATAAAAAAAAACATGCACACACACACACAGGCATATATTCAAGGAGGTGCTGAAAAATTCTCAGGCTGACCAAATTCTTAAAACCTAAGCAAATATAAGTTTTGTTTTTTTTTTTTGGTTTTTTTTTTTGGTTTTTTTTTTTGGTTTTTTTGGTTTTTTTTGGTTTTTTTTTGCTGAAAAAACTTCTTGGTCAGGAACAAAATCTTTCTTGCTGAATTTCATTTTTCACTACAGAAAATTGTGCTACCTTACAATGGCTTATAGGATTAAAGCATTAGTTCATTATTTTGTTGTCATTATGATTGTGGGTTAATTCCCTGGACTCAGTGGAAACTGATGAGCAATATCTGATCAGCAATAAAAATGAGACAATATCTCTAGACATGGAGGATGGAATGGGAATAGTCAACTCCCATAGATTAAATAAATGGTTCAGTGCAGAATTCTTTGTAGGTTACTCAGATCAATACATACCTAAGGAAGGCTGGAAAAGCACAATGATGAGGACAATAGTCCGAATACGTAAAGTGTAAATAATTTCTGAATGTATTGGATGACATACATTTAAAAGTCTACATCTGATGATCTTATGACTTGTATATGCAACAGATGATTTGTTTTACATAGATATGTGGACGATAATATGACGGCTTTGGGAAATTATGTTTCTGTCTTTCATGTGGTTTTTACTGCCCCAGTAATAGTTGACTTTCAAGTGCTTGATTATCAAGTCTGTAGCTGATCTCCCAGTTTCATTTGGCATTGCAGGATATGACACTGCCTTAATAATCGAGGTTAAATTCTTCCTCAATAGCAGCTTTGTCATCAAGCTAGTAGCGAAGGTGGAAAGTAAGTGATATTGATGAGAAAGGGAACGTCAGTAAAGAATGACCATCTCCTTAATGCCGACTTTTTGCTAAAAAGTAGTTTTTTTTTTTTCGTATGGGTAGGTTTTGAAGGCTATCACAATGCATTTAATAAAATAAATGAATAATAAATAGGTAATACCTAACACCTTCCTTACCTTCCTTTATTTTACTAAACGCATTGTGATAGCTTTCAAAAACTCCCCATACACCAATATACACAATACTTCAAGCAAATTACAAATTTCTCTTGTTAATTTATTTTATTTTTTTTTTAAATCCTTTCACCCCAAACAAGACAGTACTGCAACTGATGGACAGAGGTTACAGTGAGAGGAGAGGAAAGACAGAAAAGAAAAAGAAAAAAAACAGTACAAGGAATATTGAAGAAACAGTAACAGAGAGGTGGGAGTCAAAGAGATGGCAACACACACACCACATGATGCCTGGCATTGTTCTGGGGGAACAGTAGAACCTCACAGTTAATCAGTTCAGGTCTTTTCTGCCTCAGCGTCTTTTACATGTTTCAACTGCTGTGGATACAGGTCTGCAGGGATGGTTTAACGTTTTTGTAGCAGATCCTAGAGTAACACTTGTTGACTAGTCCACCAGATACAGAGCATAATATTGTATCGGTGTAAAGGTTGTCTTGTGGTGTGATGTACAGGGTTCCATGGTACCAACAAATATCTAGCATGTCGGAAGTGTTATACTGTACCTAATTTTTATCACTGAAAAGCACAAGATCAAATATAAATAAATTGTTTTGCCAAGAAAGTAACATGAAATAGGCTGTCACTTGTTGGTTTCCGTCAGTGTGTCAGATACCCACTTGCTCAACTTGTATACCTTTTCTATGTGATGCAGATGAAGTCTGACTGTTTCACCACAGGTTTAGCACATTTTCCCCCTCTTATGGTGCCTCATCATTCAGGACCCGAGTCCAACCACTGCAGGATTCATTACAAAGGGGAAGATTTCCTGCCCTAAATTTCTGGGACCAGTGCTTTGTGTTTCATTTATTTATTGCGCTACACTTGACAGATTAGGCAACTTGATGCAGCTGCAGAGAAGCCAACCATAAAGCAGATAATCCCCAAACAAGCTTCCTTTACACAGTCAAGCTTTCTTGCTATAACTCTGTGTGTAAGCTGTGTGTGTGCATTGCACCTGCATTGATCAACAACAATAAACCCTCCCCCATCATTTTTCCTGGCACATGACACTCTTACTTGATCACTTCTCCCTTACTATGTAAAATACAGCAAGCATATTTTTAGTTAACATATATATATAGTCAAATGTAACTTTCACTTCTACTCTATCAGCTTCTTTTCTCACACTTTCAGTCTTTGAAACTCCCTTCTGTATACTTGCTTCCCTGATAGCTACAGTCTCCAAAAGTTTAAATGCAACATCAGTTGCCATCTTCCACATCCCTAAATCACATCCATCATTTATCCTTTCTTCAGCATCCCCTGTAGCCTGTTTTTTATCTCTCACTTTAACCCCCTGTGCACCAGTGGCAGTCCAGCCTTGCTAGGGATGAAATGATTATAAAAAAAAAATTATATGCATTTTATTTTTAGTGGCTACATATGTTTGAATAGGCATCCATTTTTTCAACATTGGAATTAATGTCGACCAGCTTAGACATAGAGAATCTTATTAATGAAAATTTACTCTTAGCAGGAATCAATCCTACACTCCTTCATTCTAGATATTTAATAAAAATAATGTTATAATATTAAAGACAATGTCTTAGTAAAATCAATCAATTACTTAAATTATATAATCTCTAAGTATGTGTTTTCTCACTTGACACCCTTTAAATTAAACATCTATCCAGCTGAATGTGAGTCTATTTTTGGGTGCAAAAATATGATGTGAAATGTGAGATTAATTGAGTTTTATCAGAGGGATTATTCTCAAGCAAAATATGGCACAAGATCAATTTTAAAGTGGTACCCTCCCTATACCTGAGAACAGAGCCCTAAAATAGCCCAGTTTACAAGGTATATTTTATGTATGCCACAGTCATGAATGATTAACTCTAGCCCTCTTTCAAATGAGAAGTATGAACCAGGTTCCACTGAGTCCATATACACTGCCTAGCCCAGAAATTTAAACTGAAATTATGAGATGCTGTATCTTTGCAGCTCAGATACAGTCACTTTCTCATCGACGCAGTGTGGCTTCCCTGTGTCTCTTCTACAAATACTTTCACGGCTTCTGCTTCGATGAACTTAGCTCACTGGTACCCGCTATATATGAATTTCCTTGAGCAACAAGATTATCGACTAGGTCCCACCCTTTTACTGTGAAACCAATAAATTGTAAATGCAAATTCTACTCCAGCAGCTTCTTTTATCACACTTTCCACTTGTGGAATACCTTTCCGCATACTTGCTTTCCCGACAGCTATAATCTCCAAGAATTTAAATGTAAAGTCAATAGTCACCTCCTGTCTCACTAACTTACATCCTATCTCTCATGCTTTTTTTCTTCGTCCACCCCACTCATCAGTATTCTTTTCCTTCTCATACTCTCTTCCTGACACTCTCTGTAACCTGTCACTTTTTCTCAGAGCTTTCCTCCTATGTAACCCCCTGCAAAATAGTGGCAGTAAAATGCCTTGCTTGGGGTGATATGATTATAAAAAAAAAATTTCTATACTATTATAATGTGGATATAAAATGGGGTATCAATTCTACATTACAATTAATATATACACTGATTCCTCACTTTATGGCCACATTCATTTTTCTCTTATCCACTTCCTGACACCCACTATAAACTGTCACTCTTTCTCATAATTTTCCTCCTATGTAACCCCCTGCAAAACAGTGGCAGTAAAATGCCTTGCGTGGGGCCACACAATTTTTAAAAAAAATAAATGAAATAACTTCTAAAATGTTTAAGTTCATTGATTTGATTTATTTCTGACAAGTTCACTAATAACATTTCTATAACCGAAGTAACAACACAGCACAAAGGAGTAAGAAGAGGATTGGCTCACTTGGTGCGGTTGAGTTTACAACATATCAACACTTATAGATTTATTCAATGTCAACATCAGTTCTTGGATTGAGTTTTTAATTAAACAATTAAGCCCAGGAGTAAACATTGTGTTTATACTTGAATTTCTATGTAAACATTTGTTGTGCATATGCTTCTACCTGTAGTAAACCTTATTTACTTTATATTTAAGTCTATATAAACATTAGTCATGATTATACTTATTGTTTTAATACTTACGTACACAGGTAAACATTATTATCTCAGCCTTAAGGGGGAGGTATTGTATTTAGTTGTGTTTGTCTGTCTGTTTGGCCATGGTCAAAATATCTCAAGACCTGCTGGATGAATTCAAATAAAACTTTGTGATGATTAGCTTCTTGACTAGCAGGAACTGGTTCAATCTAGGATAGGATAAAGTCTCTGGTTTATTTTTCCATCTCTCTTTTTTTTTTCTAGTATTTTTTTATGTTTCACATGACAAATTCTGAATTACCTCCCCTAGATTGCTTTACATCATTACATTTTCTGAATGCACTTTTTTGATAATAGTAAATAATCATCTTTTGCTAATCACTGAGATGATGTTGGTATTGCCTTGGCAGAGGTTTACAGTTGTTGATGGCTCTTGTTCATGTTGATATTTGAGCATTAGTAGGTGACCCTTTGTGAAAGGAGGAGGTATTTTAATGCTTTGTGAAAGGAGAGGTATTTTAATGCTTTGTGAAAGGAGAGGTATTTTAATGCTTTGTGAAAGGAGAGGTATTTTAATGCTTTGCTAGGAATGCATAATCTAGTCCTTCCCACCATCAAGTATCATTGCTTGTATATATACACATATATATATATATATATATATGTGTGTGTGTGTATATATATATATATATATATATAGTTATGTGAATTAATTAAAAATGGAAATACACACATATAAAAATATTATTCAGCTGTTACACACACACACACATATATATATACTAGCAGTATAGTGCAGTGTTGCTCGGGTGTAATGAAAACTTTAAAACTAATACATGATCCTGGAGCTCAGACTCAGCCTAAAGAATATTTGTGTGAAGTTTGGTGAGAACGGATAAAAATTGTGGATTTGTATAAAGGACATACAGACAGATAAACAGACACACACACAAACATCTTGCCTTTTATATATATATATATATATATATATATATCATCAATTTTCTGCACTATTGTAAGAACTGCAACCTTGAAACTTCTGAATATCATTTCTTATGCCTTTGTCTATGAGTGTATCAAATTTGATTAAAATCGGACCACTCCGTTTATAACTCGATTTTTTTGATTATCGATTTTCGATATTTATCGAGGGTAACTCAACACAAAACCTAGCTAAGAACACTCGCAGACACTTATAGTACAACTGTGTAAATTTTCAAGAAAATCGGTTCAGCTGTTTTGGAGTCTATAGATAATGGACACACACACATACACACAGAGAGAGAAAAAGTTCCATTTATTATAAAAGTTTAGATTCGTAATTTTTAGAACAATATTATTAATGTCAAATATAGAATATTATGAATATGGAGAATATATTGAATTATTTAGAATAATAATATTTAGAACAAAATTATTTATGTAGAGAATATTATGTATAGAAAGAAAATATTGAATTATTTTGAAATAATATTCAAAATTAAATTATACATACACAGATGTATATATCCACATACAATGGAGCATACATTGAAATTTATATGAAATTAATATGTAATATTTAGAAATTTATTACTGTATTGACACATTATTTAATATAGTGAGAACATTATTATAATTATTGATTATTATATATAAAATACCCTTCTTGATCAAAAATCTGGTGTTGGTGACAAGGCGAACCTCGCTGCCGAGCTTGAGAAGGACCTCCAATCCAAGGTGGATTGGGGTAAGAAATGGCTCGTAAAATTCAGTTCTTCCAAAATGAAGCTGCTGTCAATTAACCACCACAGACAACCACACCTCCCTCCCATTAGCATGGAACAGGCTTGCCTCCCAGAGAGTAAATCACTATGCCTGCTTGGCTTGACACTCTCAGCGGACCTCAAGTGGAATGACTACGTCGAATCCATTGCTAAATCCGCAGCTATGAAAGTCGGCTTTCTGTGCAGGGCCCGGAAATTCTTTCCGCCTGAATCTATCCTGCAATTATATAAATCCACCATCTGCCCGTGTATTGAGTACTACTGCCACATCTGGTCGGGTGCCCCTTCTATTCTCCTCGGGGTTCTTGACAAAATACAGCGAAGAATCTGTAATGTGATTGATACCAACTTGGCTGACCGCCTGCAGTATCTCTCTCACTGGCGTGACGTGGCTTCCCTGTGCCTCTTCTATAAATACTTTCATGGCTTCTGCTCTGACAAACTTAAATCACTGGTGCCCACTAGATGTGAATTTGTACGAGATACTAGATTGGCAACTAGGTCCCACCCTTTTACAGTGAAACCAATGAAATGTAACGGCAATTTCTACTCCAACAGCTTCTTTCCTTACCCTTCCCGCCTGTGGAATTCCCTACCGCATGCTTGCTTCCCCGACGGCTACAACCTCCAGGAGTTTAAATGTAAGGTCAATAGACACCTCCTAACACACTAACTCACACCCACTCACTCCAACTCTCTCCCTATGTACATCCTAAGTCGTCTATCACCCTCCTTCTGACATTTCCTATACCCAGTCTCTGTAACCTCCTGCGCTATAGTGGCAGTAGAATGCCTTGCTTGGGGTGACACAATTAAAAAAAAAACAAAAAAACGTTATTATAATACATAATAATAGGTTTGAGTTTTGTTTAACGATATATCAACCTCTGTGGGTTATTTAATGGCGAAAAGGTATGATTTTAAGGTGTTTTTTAATGTCCGGTTATAGAGGGAAAGTTGATTTAGTCAAATTTTAATGAAAAAATTTATATTCTTATTTTAGAAAACTTAAGATGTCTTCTTGTTTTGTATTAAAAAATGTATTTCTGGTAATAATTTTTCTCCTTCAAAAATGTGTTGTTGGTAATATTTTTCCTTTAAAAATGTTTATTTTTCCATAAAAGTCTATCATTATGCATATATTTCTATAAAAGTCTATTTTATACTTTCAAAGTGTTCAGCCCCCAGTTTGGGGGTTACTATTTACCCATAGCTGGGACCCTAACAGGTGCTACCACTCCAGGTCAGAGTGGACCTGGACACAACAGCAATTAAGAGGTGGTTCCATGCTCCTTACAACCTCCCAAACAGAGGCCTTGCTGCCGGATGCAGTTTAGCGTCATACCCGGGACCATAATACTTAATACTGAATAAAGTGGATATAGAGAGAACTATTATTCTATTATTTATATCTACTGTCGGACATAATTTGGATTCATGAAGTATGGTCTTGTCGAAAGATGGTGAAGTGATGTAATGTTTTAAATGAGTGTTTATAGTTGATAGCAATGCTAATAATATTTTCAAAATACTTTCTCCCTAAAAGTTTACATTGTTTTTTTAATTAAACTGGCATTAGAGGAAATCAAAATTATGTCACATATTTTTAGATGTAATACAAGAGAGTTGGACTATATATATATATATATATATATATATTGTATCAGTTGGACTATATATATATATATATATTGTATCAGTTGGACTATATATATATATATATATTGTATCAGTTGGACTATATATATATATATATTGTATCACAATTATATATATATATATATATATATATATTGTATCAGTAGGATTATATATATATTGTATCAGTAGGACTATATATATATATATATATATATATATTGTATCAGTTGGACTATATATATATATATATATATATATATATCAGTTGGACTATATATATATATAGTGTATCAGTTGGACTATATATATATATATATATATATAGTGTATCAGTTGGACTATATATATATATATATAGTGTATCAGTTGGACTATATATATATATATATATAGTGTATCAGTTGGACTATATATATATATATATATATAGTGTATCAGTTGGACTATATATATATATATATATATAGTGTATCGGGGTTGGACTATATATATATATATATATATATATATCAGTTGGACTATATATATATATATATATATATAGTGTATCAGTTGGACTATATATATATATATATAGTGTGTCAGTTGGACTATATATATATATTGTATCAGTTGGACTATATATATATATTGTATCACAATATATATATATATTGTATCAGTTGGACTATATATATATATATATATATATATATTGTATCAGTTGGACTATATATATATATTGTATCATGATTATATATATATATATATATATTGTATCAGTTGGACTATATATATATATATATTGTATCAGTTGGACTATATATATATATATATATATATTATCAGTTGGACTATATATATATATATATATTGTATCAGTTGGACTATATATATATATATATATTGTATCAGTTGGACTATATATATATATATATATTGTATCAGTTGGACTATATATATATATATATATTGTATCAGTTGGACCATATATATATATATATATTGTATCAGTTGGACTATATATATATATATATATATATATAGTGTATCAGTTGGACTATATATATATATATATATAGTGTATCAGTCAATTTATATATATATATATATATAGTATCAGTTGGACTATATATATATTTTTTTTTTTTTTTTTTTTTTTTTTTTTTTTTTTTTTTTTTTTTTTTTTTTTTTTTTTTTTTTTTTTTTTGACTATATATATATATTATCAGTTGGATCATATATATATATTGTATCAGTTGGACTATATACATATATATATATATTGTATCAGTTGGACTATATATATATATATATATATATATATTGTATCAGTTGGACTATATATATATATATATATATTGTATCAGTTGGACTATATATATATATATATATATATTGTATCAGTTGGACTATATATATATATATATTGTATCAGTTGGACTATATATATATATATATTATATCAGTTGGACTATATATATATATATATTGTATCAGTTGGATTATATATATATATATATATTGTATCAGTTGGACTATATATATATATATATATTGTATCAGTTGGACTATATATATATATATATATATATCAGTTGGACTATATATATATATATATATTGTATCAGTTGGACTATATATATATATATATTGTATCAGTTGGACTATATATATATATATATATTGTATCAGTTGGACTATATATATATATATATTGTATCAGTTGGACTATATATATATATATTGTATCAGTTGGACTATATATATATATATATTGTATCAGTTGGACTATATATACATATATTGTATCAGTTGACTATATATATATATATATTGTATCAGTTGACTATATATATATATATATATTGTATCAGTTGACTATATATATATATATTATATCAGTTGACCATATATATATATATTGTATCAGTTGACTATATATATATATATATTGTATCAGTTGGACTATATATATATATATATTGTATCAGTTGGACTATATATATATATATATATATTGTAACAAGCCGGACTATATATATATATATATTGTATCAGTTGGACTATATATATATATATATTGTATCAGCTTTTTTTTTTTTTTTTTTTTTTTTTTTTTTTTTTTTTTTTTTTTTTTTTTTTTGTTGGACTATATATATATATATTGTATCAGTTGGATTATATATATATATATATATTGTATCAGTTGGACTATATATATATATATATATTGTATCAGTTGGACTATATATATATATATATTGTATCAGTTGGACTATATATATATATATATATTGTATCAGTTGGACTATATATATATATATATTGTATCAGTTGGACTATATATATATATATATATATATATATATATATGTATCAGTTGACTATATATATATATATATAGTGTATCAGTTGACTATATATATATATATATATATATAGTGTATCAGTTGGATTATATATATATATATATAGTATTGACTATATATATATATAGTGTATCAGTTGGACTATATATATATATAGTGTATCAGTTGGACTATATATATATAGTGTATCAGTTGGACTATATATATATATAGTGTATCAGTTGGACTATATATATATATAGTGTATCACAATTATATATATATATATAGTGTCAGTTGGACTATATATATATATAGTATCAGTTGGACTATATATATATATAGTGTATCAGTTGACTATATATATATATAGTGTATCAGTTGACTATATATATATATAGTGTATCAGTTGGACTATATATATATATAGTATTGCTGGACTATATATATATATATAGTGGGGAACAGGTTGGATTTTGTTATATATATATAGTATTGCTGACTTTATATATATATATAGTGTATCAGTTGGACTATATATATATATAGTGTATCAGTTGGACTATATATATATATATATATATATATATATATATAGTGTATCAGTTGGACTATATATATATATATATATATATATAGTGTATCAGTTGGACTATATATATATATATATATATATATATAGTGTATCAGTTGGACTATATATATATATATATATAGTGTATCAGTTGATCATATATATATATATATATATATATATATATATATAGTGTATCAGTTGGACTATATATATATATATATATATATATATAGTGTATCAGTTGGACTATATATATATATATATATAGTGTATCAGTTGGACTATATATATATATATATATAGTATTGCTTGGACTATATATATATATATATATATAGTGTATCAGTTGGACTATATATATATATATATATAGTGTATTGCTGGACTATATATATATATATATATAGTGTATCAGTTGGACTATATATATATATATATAGTGTATCGGGGTTTTTTTTTTTTTTTTTTTTTTTTTTTTTTTTTTTTTTTTTTTTTTTTTTTTTTTTTTTTTTTTTTTTTTTTTTTTTTTTTTTTTTTTTTTTTTTTTTTTTTTTTTTTTTTTTTTTTTTTTTTTTTTTTTTTTTTTTTTTTTTTTTTTTTTTTTTTTTTTTTTTTTTTTTTTTTTTTTTTTTTTTTTTTTTTTTTTTTTTTTTGTGTATCAGTTGGACTATATATATATATATATATATAGTGTATCAGTTGGACTATATATATATATATATATATATATATATATAGTGTATCAGTTGGACTATATATATATATATATATATATATATAGTGTATCAGTTGGACTATATATATATATATATATATATATAGTGTATCAGTTGGACTATATATATATATATATAGTGTATCAAGGTAGCAGAAAATTTTCTAAACATATACTGTTAAATATAACAGAGAATGAATGTCTATTATGTTTAATCATGAGCTGTTCTAAACATTGTATTTTGGCTTTAATTTCAGGTGAAAATAAAGACAAAAATTGTCTAACATTGGGATATTTTTTTATTAAGTTGGTTTTAAGCTTTTGGCTCACATGAGCCATCCTCAGAGTTGTTACAGGGACGTTAACATAAAGACATCCACCATCAAAGATGATTTTATGTTGTGTTGACAGAAAACATTGCTAAGCAATGATAACAGTCACCGAATAGCAGACGCAGTTTGTAAATTTGTGATGCGGTTCTATGACATCACACCGCGCGAGAGACCAAAATGTTAAGAGAACCATATGTCTAAGTGCAATGTAATGGGTTATGACTAGAGTGAAATGTGATTTTATTAAGTGTGGGTTGTTTTGATTTAATGTAGATGGCCTCCAATATCTGAAGGTTCTTTTACTGTGTGTATGAGTGAGTATTATTGTGTTATTGACTAAAATCTGGCTAATATGACCTACATGACTGTTTTTCTAAGAAATGTTGTTTAATTGAACTATGATCAGAAAGGTGACAGGTAAGTCTGTGGGAGAGAATGGTTGTAGTAAAACCAATATATGTCGTGGGTTTACCATCTCTGAACGGGCATGTAAAGTGATACACTGCATTGGTTTTCCATAAAGGATTTAGTTGTGTGATTGTAGGATTATTAGAGACTATCAGGTCAATTGTTATAAATTTTTTGTAATATATGATAAGCTTAATTTGATTATTATTATTTATTGGTTTAACATTTCTAAATGTTAAAGGAATTATGTTTTTGAGTGTTGTTTCATCATGTATATATATAAAAATGTTGTACAATTTTTAGTCTTTATTTTGACCTGAAATTAAAGCCAAAATATGATGTTTAGAACAGCTCATGATTAAACATAACAGACATTCATTGTCTGTTATATTTAAGAGCCCATAAATGCATTTTTGGTGCTTAAAGAAGCTCTTCAGTGATGTCCTGTTTTCATTGCCAATTTCAGGTTTTTAGACATCATATTGGCTCCAGCAGTAACACTGCCTTTTGGTCCAGAAGTACCAAGCTGGCTCCTTACTTTTTTAATAAGAAATCAGAGTTGCACCTGTTTTTCTTTAATCCCGGTGACTCTGTCTGGTAAATTAGTCCATTTTTTCTTTCTATATATGTTTAGAAAAAAAAAAATATATATATATATATATATATATATATATATATATATATATAGGCTGCGATGGATAAATTGTCGCCATTACATACTTTTAATTTTGTATGTGTGTGTTTTTTATTTTATTGACTTCACAGTATAGTAGGTTCAGTCAGACACCTTCTTCTTCTATGTGCCATGTTCCTTCAGGATGTAGGCGATCATGGCTTTCCATGTCTCCTTATCCCTGGTGTCTCTTAGTACGCTTTCTCCTGTTACTCCAACCAAACCTTGCTCCACCATCCATCTGCTCAAGCCCTTCAAATATGTTACCCACTGCTTTCCCATGTCTCTTTTTCCCCTCTATCTGGCCTGTTAGTATCAGGTTCTCCAAGCCCTCTTTCCTCATTGCATGTCCCAGGAACTTCAGCTTTCTCTTCCTGATGCTCAATATTAATTTCCTTTTCGTTTCTATCATTTCCAAAACCTCATCATTGCTCACAGGCTCGATCCATGATATCCGCAACATCCTTTTGTCAAACCACATTTCAGCTACTTCAAGTTTTTCCTTCATCTTCAAAGATATTGTCCAACATTTACTGCCATATTGAAGAACTGACATCACATAGCAATCCAGTACTCTCTTCTTTGTTTCTAGCAAAAATTTCCTGTCTCTTAATACGCAATTCAACTTCTGGAATGCATCCTTCACCATGCCGATTCACCTTCCGATTTCTGTGTCACACTTTGCGTCTTCTGTAATAACACTTCCCAGGGATTTAAATTTTTGTACCTGCTTGATTCTAGTATCCCTGACTTGTATTTGGCATATTGGGTTGCACTTTTTACTGATGACAATGAATTCGGTTTTCTTGCAGGTTTTTGTAGCCTTTTCTTGTCAGGAGGTCTTCTAGTTTCCTTTCTGTGTCTTCTATCTGCACTATATCATCTGTGTACCTTAGGTTGTTTAAATTGTGGCCTCTGATGATGAATCCAGGCATAACTTCTAGGGTCCTCAAAATATTCTTGCTGTACAAGTTGAACAGATCCGGTGAAAAGACACATCCTTGTCTTCTTTTTTTTTTATAAGCGTTTCACCCCGAGCAAGGCATGTCACTGCCACTACTGTGCAGGGGGCTACGTAGAGAGGAGAAAGGCTGGTTAAATATAGGACATAACAGAGGGTGGGTGATAGGCGGGTGAGGATACCGAGAATGAGGATTGGGTAGATGAGAGTGTTGTGAGAATAGTTGGGAGTTAGTGTGATAGGAGGTGTCTATTGACCCTACATTTAAACACCTGGAGATTGTAACTGTCGGGAAAGCAGACTTGTGGAAGGGAGTTCCACAGGCGGGAAGCGCGAGAAAAGAAGCTGTTGGAGTAGAATTTACGGTTACATCTTATTTGTTTAACTGTAAAAGGGTGGGACCTAGTTGCTAATCTAGTATCTCGTGTAAATTCGTGCTTGGGCGGCACCAGTGATCTAAGCTCATCGGAGCAGAAGCCATGAAAGTACTTGTAGAAGAGGCAAAGGGAAGCTACATCACGCCGGTGTGAGAGCGGCTGCAGCCGGTCTGCCAAGTTAGTATTAACCACGTTACAGATCCTCCTTTGTATTTTGTCAAGAAGCCCAAGGAGAGCAGCAGGGGCACCCGACCAGATATGGCAGCAATATTCAATACACAGGCGGATGGTAGATTTGTATATGTGCAGAATAGTTTCAGGTGGGAAAAATTTCCGGGCCCTGCACAGAGAGCCGACTTTCATAGCAGCAGATTTGGCAATGGATTCAATATAGTCATTCCATTTGAGGTCCGCCGAGAGTGTAAGGCCAAGGAGGCATAGTATTTTACTCTCTGGGAGGCTAGCCTGTCCCATGCTAATGGGAGGTAGATGCGATTGTCTATGGTGGTTAGTTGATAACAGCTTTGTTTTGGAGGCATTGAAATTTACCAACCATTTCCTACCCCAGGTCACTACGGATTGGAGGTCCCTTTCCAGTGCGGCAGCGAGGTTCACTTTGTCGTCCAGACCTGGTTTCTGATCGATGCGGGAGTAGATTGTTGTGTCGTCGGCATACATGCCAACTTGGGATCTAATGGTGTCGGGGAGATCATTAATGTAGATCAGAAATAGCGTGGGACCTAGGATAGAACCTTGAGGGACGCCCGCGTTCGTCTGGTAGTTTTGGGAAGCATGCCCATTTAATACCACCTTTAATGTGCGGTTAGAGAGGAAGGACTGGATGAGGTCAGACAGATGTCCAGTTATCCCATAGCTCCGCAGTTTGCACAAGAGGCCAGCATGCCAGACCCTGTCGAATGCTTTGGAGATATCCAAGGCAACGGTTTGGGCTTCACCATTCTTGTCGAGTGCCTGGTATATGTACTCAGTAATGGTCGTAACCCAAGAGGAGACTTCGGAGGCACAGTCTTCGACAGGAAGATCAAAGACGCTGTTCCAGGGGACGTCACAGAGGAAGTCCCTGAACGAGTCCCAGTCGGCTCTTTGGTAGCAGTATGATATTCTGCTGGTCTGGTTTTCTTGGGAAGAGTTAGTGCGGATTGATATGTTTACGGAGACTACGGCGTGGTCAGAATTTCCAAGGGGGCAGAGTTGCCTGGTAGTGCAGGAGTCTGGGATGGAAGTAAAACAAAGGTCGAGTAAAGAGTCCCTTCCGTTAGGGTTTTTAGAGAAACGCGTGGGGAAGTCCACCACTTGCGTTAGAGCTTGGGCTATTGAAAAGTGCATGGTGCGGATCCCAGCAAGGTCGGTGGCTGAGTTTTCAAGCCACTTGGTGTGGTGGGCGTTAAAATCGCCAAACACAAATATTTGGGCAGATGGGTGAGAAGAAATGGCCCTGTCGATGTTATTAGAGATGCAATCAAGTAACGTACAGTCAGAGGAGGAGGGGGAGCGGTAGAGGAAGAAGAGATAGCTAACCGAGCTTAGAAGTGAGAGACGGAAGCACATGAAGGAATGATCAAGGGATTCAAGAGATGTGACCCTGGCTAGGGGGAGTTGTTCGCTGACATATACACCAAGCCCATGCATATGGACATTGGAGTCCTTCCTGAAGAGAGGAAGGTAACCAGGAACGAACAGCTCTGAAGAGGGGATAGAAGGGTCAAGGTTAGTCTCACATATAACTAAGATATCGGGTGAGTTAGTTAGAAGGAAAGACTCTACACTATTAAAGTTACTGCGAATACCTCGTATATTTGTGAAGGTAACGCAGATAGGTTTGGGCGATTTACGACTAGCTGGTTTAGGCTTGCTATTTTGTTTGTTAAATTTCATGTTGGTTGTAGTTGTGGATAGAGAGGTCTAGAGTAGGGTCAGATGGTCGTTAATTGCAGCAGGTGAAGGATGGAGAATGGCGCCGCCTGCAGCATAATGTGGCCTCGGGGTTGCCCATCGGAAATTCATGCAGGGACGCCCGTCCATGCGCGAAATGGCACTACAGGAACCCCGATATTATTCAACTGTTGATCAGAGCAGCCTCTCGAGACGCTACGCAAGAGTTCGGGCTCCTAACTACCAGTCGGAAGCAGCAACCAGGAAACTGCCAACCCGGTACCCTCAGAATGAAGAGACTTTGCCACCATACTCACCAACTGCAAAAAGCTTCCAGCCGAACCGACATAAAGACCGAAAAAAAGAGAGATGAACCGGGAACCCCTTCCTAAACAAGAAACAAGGCGATCACCTCTACTCCTGTCCAAAAGAAGGGGGTGGAGTGTGAGACCGGGCGATAGAAGGTACTATCTACTCCAATTAAAAAAAAAAGAATAAATGTGTGACTGAAGATAAAGTTTCAACTTAGTATAAGTCAAACCTAAATTTGATAATTAACAACAATTTACACAAAAATTAGGCAGAAAAGAACCGAAATCAAATAAAAAATACAAATCAAAATACAAATCAAAATAAATAAATAATTCAAAAAATAAGATCACACTGGCTAAACTCACCAAGTTGCAGGCTGGCTGACAGAAAAAAGTTAAGAAAATTTCAAAAATTATCTCCATTTTGTTTCTTCTATACAGTTCTGGAGAGTTCTGGAGAGATTAAGTTACCTTAAGTAAGCAGTAACAGACAGTAGTGTGATGGAGGGGGGATCACCTCCAAGCCATGTGTCCAGTTAGCAAGGGAATGACAGAGAACAATAAAATTTTAAAAAAAACAAACATGGCTGGTCTTAGAATTCCTACATATAACCAAAGCCCTAATATACCAAACCTAAATTTGATAATTAACAACAATTTACACAAAAATTAGGCAGAAAAGAACCGAAATCAAATAAAAAATACAAATCAAAATACAAATCAAAATAAATAAATAATTCAAAAAATAAGATCACACTGCCCATTCTATCTTTGTATATCTGCTGAATTCATTATCTGTTTGTATACAAGCGGTTTGCTGCCAGTAAAGATTCTTGATTACTCTTAAGTCTTTCTCAAATATGTCAAGGCTGCCAAGCATCTCCATCAATTCTTTGTGGCGTATTTTGTCAAATACCTTCGCATAATCAATAAAGCTCAGGTATAAGTCCTTCTTACAACATAAATATATCACACCTAACGGTGTGAAGGTGGTTGCTTCTAAAGAGAGCAATTCTGGTAAGGACTGACATGGGCAACAGGTGTCACCTGACCATCATCTGGCGACTGTCAGCAACAATGGTGTAAAGTCAGGCACCATCAGTGAAAAAAGGAGCACCATGATGCAGTTTACTCTGCCAGAATTTTGGAAACAACATGATGTACTGCTTGGTATTTGTGCTAGAAGCTTCAATACAGACATTTCAAAGTGTTTGGCTGTCAATTTGTTATCACTTGTTTTAAGCAGTTATAATATGAAGTCTTGCTTAGGCTACTCGCTGTGATGTCTGTTAGAAATACTCTTGAATGACTCACAATGAATGTTTTTAGACAAACTCATGTTTTCTTTTTAAAGGTATCTATTTTAGTTCATTTGTATTACCTGGGCTGTATTATTTACTCCACAAGATCCTCCTTTTTAAAATTTCTTTTTATTAGTAAATTTTTTATTTAATAGTATTCACCAGTTCCTCTTTTTGGCAAGTTTGCCAACATACTGACCTTTGTGTTTTTTTACATTTTGGGTTAACCTCTAGTTTTTTGTTACATTTCCTTTTTAGGTAATCATACTTGTACATTCCACAAACTCTTGCGGTTTTGGAACATCAAAAGTATCATACACTACTTATATTGGTTCTTCCTTTCTTTCAGGCTTTTTTTCAACAAACCTTTTCTATAACTCATTACAATATTTATGTTCTCATTTCTTCCTTTTACCAAATATATCGTCATTTTAATTAGCGATATTATTATGCTATCTTTCCATACCTATTTTTTATTTTTACATATTATAAAAAACACATTTTTATATTTTTGGAAAATGTAGTGTTTTTTTTTTTATGCATTTTTGTATTTTTTTTAGCTGGTAACTTATCACACACCAGTTTAATTTTTCAAGTTTGATAGTGTATTGAGATTCAACGTCATCCAGTATACTCGAAAATTTTTGTAGTGCTTCGTCAAATTTTTTTTGTTATTTGCTATGTTCAAAGCTCTCTTAGAAGTACCAACAAACTGTTCAGCATGTTCATTTGACCGTGGGCAATACAGCAGGGTAATATGTTTAACTGAAAACATTTTACAAAAATCTTCAAATTTATAAGCATTGAATTTGTGCTATTATGCAAAACTATGACATCTGGGATACCATATCTTGCTAACAGTTCATGTAAAAAATTAACTGCAACTGTAGAAGTTGCATTTTGCACTTTAAGATTTCAGGCCATTTAGTAAAGCTACCCACAATGTGTGTGGGTGGTGCAGTGGATATTGGCTCCAAACGAGAAACCTGAGAGCTGATTTCAAATTCCAGTTGAATTCGTTGCATTCACTTACACACAAATACCCTTGGGAAAGGTATTAATCTGTCTTTTCCTTCCAGTTATGGGTTAAATAACAGAACAGATTGGGTTCTGTAGCCTTGGCTGGCAACCAGTCTATCGCAGAATGTAATGGCAACCTACTGCGAGATAATCTTCTGCCCAGTCAGTCATGTTACCTTCAGGACATGACTGCCCAAAGCGTGTATCATGTATAGCACTTAATTGACTGACTGACCCACAACCATAAAATAATGTGATTTATTTATTGGATCTGCAAAATCTGAATGCAGTCTTGACCATCGAGTATCTGTCTTTGGTCAAGTTTGTAATTTTGTGATTGCCAGAGTACAACCTCTTTAGGTTTTTAGTATTTTTTCAATATCTTGATCCATTTTGGTCCAGTATTTATGGTTAGTCATGAAAGATTTCATCTTTGTAGTTCCACAATGTTCGTAATGAAATTCCTTTAATATCCATTAGTAATATGATAAGTATTACTCCTATTTGTATGAACATCAGTTCTTTGTCATGTAGTGAGCAAATGTTTAAGTTTTTCTTTCTTTTAGTCGTTTTTTTTCCAATAATAAAAAAAATTACTTTTATTCCTTCCAGGGTAAACTGATAATTCACATACTGCATTACATAATATATTTCTAATTTCTATTTCATTTTCTAATGCTGCAGTAACAGTGTCCTTAAACAGTTCAGCATTTTTGGTATTAATTTTGATAAACCATCCACATGTCCTGATATTTTCGATGGTTGGCATTCCGTCCTAAAATCAGAATTTAATAAGATAGTACCCCTAGCATTGTAATCTTTTCACTGTATTTTGCTCTAAAAAAAATTGCTTCTATTTTTTTTTAAAATGAGCAGAGAACATTCTAGAATCTGAATTGAATGTGAATTCAGCTATGGCATTTGCCACTTCATCAGAAGTGAAAGAATTAATGGAATTTTTTATTTTCTTTTGCATCATTTCAATTAACGTTCATTGTTGTTCCTGAATTTTCAACAATTGCTGATATAGCTGTTGTTGCATTTTTACCATCTGAGTTAATATTTCTTCCATATTTGAAGAATATCTGGAGATTCTTTTTGAAACGCACCAAAGAGAAAAAATTAAACCAACATGGTTCAAAATCTTCATCATCACCGTTATCACATGCACCAAAGAAAAATTTTTTCTTCTTACTTGTTATAACTCGGCATGAGTTTTAATCTTCTCATCAATATTTTGCTAGTGATCATGATATAATTACTTAGGCTTTGGCCATTTCATCTGTTGAGAAATCCTCTTGACTGACTCCAAAGGATTTTGATTCTCTTGGAGTTCTTTATTTTAGACATCTAGCCTAGTTTACTTGTATTACAGGGGATGTGTTATTTAGAGGATGTGCATTGTGGTGCAGTGAATATCGACTTGGAACGACAAATTGGGGAGCCGAGTTGGAATTCCGGTTGAATTCCTCACACTCATTTATGCACAAATACCCTTGGGAAATGTATTTATCCATCTCTTCTCTCCAGTTATGGGTTAAATAATAAGACATTGGGTTCTATAACCTTGGATGACAACCAGTCTACTGCAGAAAGCAATGACAATCTACTGCGGGATGATCTTCTACCCAGTCAGTCATGTCTCTTTCAAGACATGATTGCTCAAAGTATGTATCACGTATGGCACTTGACTGACTGACTGACTGAATATAATAGTTTGAAACATGATTAAGGCTTCTAATAGACATAAAGTGGAGTATCAGTTTTTTATTGTTATTAAGTAATAAACTGATCCCCCACTTATTACTACTTAATAATATAATACATCACTTCTGTCTCTCGCTATGAGTCAAATAAGAGGACAGGTTGGGTTCTATAGACTTGGCTGGCAACCAGTCTATCGCAGAAAGCAATGACAACCTACTGTGGGATAATCTTTTGTCCAGAAAGTCGTGTCCCCTTCGAGACATGATTGCCCAAAGCATGTATGGTACTTAACTGACCGACTGATTATTTAATCTACAATGCATTCTGCAGTGGATTTTGGAAAGAGTTTGATAAGCCTAATGTTGATTACAAACGTATTTGGAGTGATCACTAGTGATGATGATGTTATACCTCCATTCATCTCCCCACAAAGCCTCAGACTCAACATGGAGACCCACATAAAGTGCTTTAAGGAGCTAGTGCTACCTTGGGTCAAGAGAGTGGCTGCTGGAAGACCCTATGTCTAGCAACAGGACTCTGCAACATGTCACACAAGTAGGAGTACCCAGTCATGGCTGTTAAACAATTTCTGTGATCACATGGCCCTTAACTCTGGTTACCTAACATCACAGACTGCAACTCCCATGATTATTATATGTGGGGCACAGTTTAGTGAGAGACAAAATACTTGTAGAATCATCTTGAGGCCATGGTTGAAGCCATTGGCGATTTTAGTGAATAAATTTACTCTTTATTATTTCAAGATAGTTTTGTGTAATTTCGGTAAATATATCTGTTAAAATGAGATATTAGTGTCATTTTAATTTTTGTGCAATATATGCAAAAATTTATCCATTGAACCCAGTATATATGTGTATATCCAGATTTTCTAAACAACATTAACAACCTAACAAAACAGTTTCTAAAATGCAAATACCCAATAAAAATAATAAAGGAAGCACTACATAAAACCATCCACATAGACCGCAGCACACTTCTCACATACAAAAAACGAAAAGATAATAACCGAATTCCCATGGTTTTTAACCATAATCAATATTCCCACACACTCATCAAAAATTTAAAAAATGATTACAGGAACCTCCAATCAAACAAAAACATCAAAGACATTTTCGATAAACCACCCATAAATGCAAAGAAACAAACACCCAACCTATCAACTATCCTCACTTCTAACAAATATTTAAATAATACAAACCTATCAGGGAATTTAAAATGTGGAAAGCCCCGTTGTTTAATCTGTAAACATCTAATAACAGACAAAACATTCTCTGTACCCAACACAAAAATAAAATTACACCCACCAAACCTTACTTGTGATAGCAAAGACATCATCTACTATCTCTTCTGCTCAATTTGCCCCAACAGTGGATATATCGGCGAATCCGGTAATAGCTTTAGATTTCGCTTCAATAATCACAAACTAAATATACGACAAAAAAATGTATACTCCCCAATTGCAGCACATTTTAATCAACCCGATCACACTTTAGAAAATTGCAAATGTTTACTAATAGACTCCAATTTTAGTTCTACATACACACGCAGAAAGAAAGAAAAATACTGGATTTTAAAATTAAACACATACAAGCTAGGGTTAAATAGGGACTTAGGTGTGTTGAATCTCTACAAATATTTCAATAGGTAAAAAGAATTTTCTTTCAGATATTCCAAGGAATTTTTTATCTAAAACAAACAGACTTTCTCCACGGACGTGTCGCGTGTTGATTGGTTGACCGAAAATAAACAAACGGACGTGCCGCATGCTGATTGGTTTATCGACACCACGCGATATAAACAAAAAAATAGATATTCCAAGAGATTTTTTGTCTAAAACAAACACTTTCTCTCCACGGACGTGCCGCGTGTTGATTGGTTTACCGAAAATAAACAAACGGACGTGCCGCATGCTGATTGGTTTATCGACACCACGTGATGTAAACAAAAAAGTATTCGGACGCTATCGTAAAATACGTTTCCAATTCTAATTTAAAAATCACTTGTTTCTGATGAAGGACCGAGGACGGTCTGAAATATAAAAATACAATAAAAATAAACAAATACTGTTTAAAAAAGTACGTTTTTAAATTCAAAACTTTTTATTAATACTCTTTCCTATATATATATATATATATATATATATATAATAATATTAATAATTATATTAATACTTACTTTATATCTGTCTCGAAAAACCCACCAAGTATAAGCACGGAGGGGAAAAAATGGAAACAAAAAAAAAAAAAACTAAGCACTTGAACGTTAGTCAAAGTATGAGTCAAAAGAAAAAAAAACCAGACGATGAACCTAGCACGTAAAGCACTCAATACAATAGCAGAGCAAATAAATAAGTAATTAGCTAACCTAGAGCCAACAGACCTCCCAAGGTTTCACCAAATGGTTCGTCATTTGGTGAAACATTGCGAGGTCCGTTGGCTCTAGGTTAACTACTTATATATATATAACTGATTTACAAATGAAATACATATATATATATATATATATATATATATATATGTCTGCATATACACACATGCACAGATATTCATACATATGTAAATCCATAAGTATAGCATACCTTTAAAATTATAATTTATCATATATATATATATATATATATATATATATATATGTATATATAAAGACCTTGAATATGTTCTTAATATTTTCAAACAGATGGTGTTCTTAGAACTGCATGCTTATAGTTTAAGATGCTAACACATCTATAAGGAAGTACTATAAGCAAGTTTGAAATTCAGTGTATATCATTTTGTTTTTCATCGCGTTAAACATGTTGGATTTAGCATCAAAGAAAGCGTATTTGCAGAGAATTTTACTGCACTACTTTATTCAAAAGGAATCTGGAGCTGAAGCACACATAATTCTTGTTGAGACTTATGGTGGCCATGCCCTATCAGAAATAAGATGCAAAGACTTATTTAGACACTTCAAAAAATAATGATTTTCATGTCGAAGATAAAGAATGATGTGGGTATCAAAACATTTTGAAGACTAAGAATTGGAGGCCTTACTTCATGAAAACTCATGTCAAATGCAGTCTGAAGTTGAAGAATTGTTGGAAGTTGATCACACAAAAGTTTTAAAATGTTTGAAAGCATTCAGAATGTTTCAAAAGCAAGGACATTAAGTGCCATACAAGTTGAAGCTGACAGATATCAGGCAGCGTCTTGTCACGTGTGAACAGCTGCTTCAACAGCAGAAAAAAAAAGATTTTTTGCATTTCATTATGATGAAAAGTGAATACACTACAATAACTCTAAGTGTAGAAGATTATGGGATAAGATTATGGGATAAGATTATGGGATAAGCCTGATATGCATTAGTGGCAAAACCAAATATCCATGGTTTAAGGCTCTGCTCTGCATTTGATGGAATCAACTGGATGTAATTAATTCTGAGCTGCTCAAATCAATCAAAACAGTCGCAGGAGATTGAAGAAAATATGGCCACTGAGCAAACACACGACAATGTGATTTTGCAACATGACAATGTTAGCTACAGCTGTTGCAAAATGAGTGAAAACCTACTTAGAAATACTTTAATAGGAAGTCCTGCCCCACCCACCATATTCACCAGACATTGCTCAGTCCAGTTATCACTTGTTTCGATTGCCAAGAAGTGCTTTCTTTCTCATGAAGAAGCTAAAAAATGGTTCGACTTGTGGTTAGCCCTAAAAGATGTCGTTTTCTAGTCGTGGAATTTAAATGCTGCCAGAAAAATGGGAAAAGTACTGGCTAGTGATTGACAATACTTTCAGTGACATGTTTCTTACTAATCTTTGTAAATAAATTATTACTTTTCATGAAAAATCAGTGAGGACTTATTCAAGCTCCTAATACATATAAAGCACTCATTCACTAATGAATTAAAGCACTCTGGCTATTGGTCGTGTATAATGATAATATACATGCTAAAAAGTCTGCCTTCTTCTACCGAGTGCCCATGGCCCAGAGGTGGAATTGCCAACTGATGCCAATTCAGCCAGGTTTCAATCCTGGGTAAAAAACAATCAGCTGTCTAACTGTATTGATGAACTGTGATACAGCAAAACATATCTGTCTGCGGATGACTATATGTATATATATATATGTGTGTGTGTGTAATATTTGGTTCAGTTACTGAATATAATGTAGTTTAAAAACACTGACAATATATTTAATTGGTTTGTCTGCTTTGTTGTATGAAAGTTGGGAATCAACAAATATAAAATACAAATAGTCTTGGGAAATGGAGAAAGTTTGCTCGGAGCCACATAGTATAGAAAATTGGAGAGAGTCATAGTCGCCTGTGTTTTGAAGAGACTTGGTATATTAAAAAAGAATCTTTTTCTTCTATGTGCCCTGTCCCTTCAGAACATAGGTGATCATCGTTCTCTACATCTCCCTATACCTTGTGGCTCTTAGTATGTTTGCTCCTGTTGCACCTTGCAACCCCCGTTCCATCATCCACCTGATCAGGCCCTACAAATATGTTATCTGCTGCCTTCCTCTGTCTCTCTTTCCTTCTATCTGACCAGTCAGTATCAGGTTCTTCAAGCTCTCCTTCCTCATTGCGTGTCCCAGGAACTTCAGTTGTCTCTTCCTGATGCTCACTATTAATTTCCTTTTGCTACCATTCTTTCCAACACCTCATTGTTGCTTGCATGCTCAGTCCACGATATCCGCAGCATCCTTCTGTAGAACCACATTTCCGCTGCTTCAAGTTTTGTCCTCATTTTCGATGATATTGTCCAGCATTCACTGCCGAATTGAAGAACTGACATCACATAGCAATCCAACACTCTTTTCTTTGTTTCTATTGAGATTTTCCTGTGTTAGTATTTTGCTCCTCTTCTGGAACGCGTCCTTTGCCATGCCAATTTGCCTTCAGATCTCTGTGTCGCACTTCCCATCTCCTGTTAGAACACTTTCTAGGTATTTAAATTTTGTACTTGCTTTATTCTGGTATCCTTCACTTGTATTTGGCATTTTGGGTTGCACCTTTTGACTGATGACCTTGCATTCGGTTTTCTTAAAGTTTATTTGTAGTCCTTTTTTGTCACACTCCAACGATACCTTCTGTAGGAGTTCTTGTAGTTTCCTTTCCGTGTCTGCAATCAGCACTGTATCATCTGCATACTTTATGTTGTTCAAGTTGTGGCCTCCAATAACAAATCCTGGCGTGTCATCTAGGGTCCTCAAAATATTCTCGCTGTACAAGTTGAACAGATCCGGTGAAAAGACACATCCTTGTCTTACGCCTCTTTAAAAAAGAATATGCTGCTGAAATCTGTCCTCCTTCTAAAACAGCAAGTAAACTATTTAATAGGTTTATGTAAATGAACGACAGAACACAGGCAAAGATTTTTGGCAAAGAGTTAAAAATGTCTTAGATCAACAAAAGACAAGAAACTATAGAGACCCATGATCATCAGTTAATTCATTAATGCTTATCATCCCGAAAAATGGACAATAGGCCATAATGAGTTATGTGCAGTCAAGCTTGAAAGAAAAAACTGATATGGTTTACTTGATAATGGTTTCAAGGCACAATTCAGATAGGCCAATGAAAAGTCATAAATTACTCTGCTTAAGTGAGAAGATTAAAATGTTTGAGATAAGGAAAAATCAATTTTATGCTGAATTTGATTTATGTTAAGAATAAATCTTGTATTTGCAACATTACTACTATTATTAACATTATATTTTATTAATTATTGTTGCTTATTTATAAATTAATTATAATCATATGTGGAAAAAGGAAAAACATGATACATAAATAGTATTGTTCACCAATGGGATTTGGGGAATAAGTCTCTCTCAGTTATAGGGTGACTGCTGTAGAGATATTGCTTGTGCATATGTATTATTTTTTAAATAAAAAATAATATTTAAAAAATTAAGAAAATAAATTAAAAAATATTAATTAAAAAGATATTAATTTTTTAAAAGATTGAAAACAGGAAATGAAATTAAAAATAAATATGCACTAATATACGCACACATATACAGACCTGGATACATAAACACACAAACATATGAACAGACAGTATTTCTATTTAAATTATTATTTTAGGTAAGGATGTGCATTGTGGTACAGTGGATATCGGCTCGGAATGAGAAACCGGGGAGCCAAGTTCGAATTTCAGTTGAAGCCATTGTATTCACTTATGCGCAAATACCCTTGGGAAAGGTATTAATCTGTCTCTTCCTTCCAGTTATGGGTTAAATAGCAGAACAGACTGGGTTCTATAGCATTGGTCGGCAACCAGTCTACTGCAGAAAGCAATGGCAACCTACTGCGGGATAATCTTCTGCCCAGTCAATCATGTCTCGAAAGAGACATGATCGTCCAAGCGTGAATCACGTATGGCACTTAACTGACTGATAGGCGTTGCTAAAGTCAAAATCATTAAAAATTATAAATGGGTTGTGCTAATATTTATGAATGTAAAGTAAAATCTAGTTAGTTAATTAGTCTATTTAATTTCTTTATTTCTTAAAAGAAATATCCATTTGAATGCTTCACCCCCTATGTAAACAAACTAGTGACATCCCCTTCAATGGAGGATCAATAATATCAGACCCGGAAATATAATTTTTTTTTTACCATGATTTTAATATCCTATTCCATATTTGGGTTTCAGCATTAACCTAACTAAATTATAAATAAAAACATTCACACACCTGATTTACAATTTATAACGAACGCTAATACCTAAAATAATAATTCATATTGAAAAACATCCAGTTCATTATAAATGCACCTGATGATTGCATAACGCATGAAACTTTGAGTTATGTTTAAAACATAAGATAATATATATATATTTATTAAAATATACTTTTTGCTCTGTTATACAGCATTAGGGATGTGTGTTGTGGTCCAGTGGATATTGGCTCGAAATGAGAAACCGGGGAGCCGAGTTATTTATTTATACAGGCTAGGGTTAAATAGGGACATAGGTGTTTTGAATCGTTATAAATATTTCAATAGTTAAACATTTTTTAGATAGACTTAAAAAAATTTTCTTTAAAACAACATTTATAAGTATTATTAAAGATAGATTTACGTTTACAAATATTAAAAAATCTGTCGCTTTCTGCGTCACGTGATGTAAACAATCTCTCAACGAACACTCCTCGCGAAAACGCTTCTAATTTAAATTTTAAAATCATTTGTTTTTGATGAAAGGCCAATGATGGTCTGAAATATCAAATATAGTAATAGAAATAAATACTGTCAAAAAAATACATTTTTAAACTTAGAACTTTTTAGTAGTTTTTCCTACATGCACACATATATATATATATATATATACACACTTATTTACATCCATACCTATATATATATATATATATACACACACACACAAATATATACATATATATATATATATATGTGTGTGTGTGTGTGTGTGTTTGTGAACATTGAACATTTTTGATAAAGTATATCTCTCAAAGAACAATATGAATAAAAACAAAAGAAATACTTAACCAACACGTTTCATCATTTGAGAATCTTAATCAAGGCAAATGTAAGGATTTTATTTTGCAACAATCATTTATAATACAAGAGCAAAATGTTATTGGTTTTTCAAAATTTTTAAATTTAAGAACATTCATGAATTTTCATATAGGTTAGCAGAAAGTCTAGGCAAGCAATGGAGGATGCAGAGTGAGTCAATTCAATGTCTAATAAATGAATGAGTGATGTTTCGGAAGTTTTTTTTTTATAATCATGTAGTAATTCTTTCTGGAATGGAGATACTGGAAAGCATCCAGGGCACAGGTTTATAGTTTAAGATACAATAACTCTTGAGAATTTTTCTTGTAAGTTACTTTTTTTTTTAGTATGCATGGCATTCATTAAATCAAAATTGTGACTGAATTTATTTCTCTGTTTACTCACTAATCCATTTGATAATTTTTTTTTAATCATATTGCCCCAAGCAAGGTAGTTTACTGCCACTGGTGTGCAGGGGCTTACATAGGAGGAAAGTTATGAGAAAGAGTGACAGGTTATGGGGGTGTCAGGAAGTGGGTAAGAGAAGGATGAGAAAACTCATGAAAGTGGAGTGGACGGAGAAAGGAGCATGAGAGAGAAGATGCAAGTTAATGAGATAGGAGATGACTCTTGACTTTACATTTAAATTCTTGGAGATTGTAACTGTCGATGAAGCAAGTAAATGGAAGAGAATTTCACAGATGTGAAGTGCAAGAAAAGAAGCTGCTGGAGTAGAATTTGCATTTACATTTTATTGGTTTCACAGTAAAAGGATGGGACCTAGTTGATAATCTTGTTGCTCGAGTAAATTCATATACAGTGGGCACCAGTTCATCAGAGCAGAAGCCGTGAAACTATTTGTAGAAAAGACACAGGGAAGCCACATTGCGCTGGTGAGAAAATGAACATTACATGAGATACCAAGTTGGTATCGATCACATCACAGATTTTAAATTGTTGTGTATAAGATCCCTTTTGTGTTCATAGATATGTTTTTTTAATTTCTGCAAGTCTCCCCAATGTATTGTGCAGGGCATTTATTTTATATTTACCTGCTTCAGAATTATTAATGCTATGGGTATTTTTGGTTCTGATGATATCCATAATAGTTTAGGATATGGTCGTAATTATTTTCATATTGTTAAGATTAGAGACACAATAACTTAGCAAATGCATTATTTATTCTTGAGAGCGCTGCTATTAAATCTTAGCAAAATATAAATTTGCTACCTGGATTTTTTCCAATATTTCCATTCCTGAAAGAATTATTTGTTTCCCAAAACAATATACATGATTACAAAAATGTTAAAAAAATGAAAAAAAATTGCAAGATTTATTAACTCATGTTATTGAAAATATATAACGCCTAATTAACTCTAAGCTAAAACTATTTAATAATTTTCATTAAAAATAAAAATTAAGAACATCATTCACTTCAACATTGAATTGTGTCACGACACAATTTACAATTGTGAATTACTTTCACTTTTATTCTAGACTTTATTATTTTATCTTTATTTTAACTAATATTCTTCATTGATATATTTTATGTATTAATATATTTTATTGATATCATTTAAACTAATATTCTTCACTGATATATTTTATGTATTAATATATTTTATTGATATCTTTATTTTAACTAATATTCTTCATTGATATATTTTATGTATTAATATATTTTATTGATATCATTTAAACTAATATTCTTCACTGATATATTTTATGTATTAATATATTTTATTGATATCTTTATTTTAACTAATATTCTTCATTGATATATTTTATGTATTAATATATTTTATTGATATCATTTTAACTAATATTCTTCACTGATATATTTTATGTATTAATATATTTTATTGATATCTTTATTTTAACTAATATTCTTCATTGATATATTTTATGTATTAATATATTTTATTGATATCTTTATTTTAGCTAATATTCTTCATTGATATATTTTATGTATTAATATATTTTATTGATATCTTCATTTTAGCTAATATTCTTCATTGATATATTTTATGTATTAATATATTTTATTGATATCTTCATTTTAACTAATATTCTTCATTGATATATTTTATGTATTAATATATTTTATTGATATCATTTTAGCTAATATTCTTCATTGATATATTTTATGTATTAATATATTTTATTGATATCTTTATTTTAGCTAATATTCTTCATTGATATATTTTATGTATTAATATATTTTATTGATATCTTTATTTTAACTAATATTCTTCACTGATATATTTTATGTATTAATATATTTTATTGATGTCTTTATTTTAACTAATATTCTTCATTGATATATTTTATGTATTAATATATTTTATTGATATCTTTATTTTAACTAATATTCTTCATTGATATATTTTATGTATTAATATATTTTATTGATATCTTCATTTTAACTAATATTCTTCATTGATATATTTTATGTATTAATATATTTTATTGATATCATTTTAACTAATATTTTTCATTGATATATTTTATGTATTAATATATTTTATTGATATCTTTATTTTAACTAATATTCTTCATTGATATATTTTATGGATTAATATATTTTATTGATATCTTTATTTTAACTAATATTCTTCATTGATATATTTTATGTATTAATATATTTTATTGATATCTTTATTTTAACTAATATTCTTCATTGATATATTTTATGTATTAATATATTTTATTGATATCTTTATTTTAACTAATATTCTTCATTGATATATTTTATGTATTAATATATTTTATTGATGTCTTTATTTTAACTAATATTCTTCACTGATATATTTTATGTATTAATATATTTTATTGATATCTTTATTTTAACTAATATTCTTCACTGATATATTTTATGTATTAATATATTTTATTGATATCTTTATTTTAACTAATATTCTTCATTGATATATTTTATGTATTAATATATTTTATTGATATCTTTATTTTAACTAATATTCTTCACTGATATATTTTATGTATTAATATATTTTATTGATATCTTTATTTTAACTAATATTCTTCACTGATATATTTTATGTATTAATATATTTTATTGATGTCTTTATTTTAACTAATATTCTTCACTGATATATTTTATGTATTAATATATTTTATTGATGTCTTTATTTTAACTAATATTCTTCATTGATATATTTTATGTATTAATATATTTTATTGATATCTTCATTTTAGCTAATATTCTTCATTGATATATTTTATGTATTAATATATTTTATTGATATCTTTATTTTAGCTAATGTTCTTCATTGATATATTTTATGTATTAATATATTTTATTGATATCTTCATTTTAACTAATATTCTTCATTGATATATTTTATGTATTAATATATTTTATTGATATCTTTATTTTAGCTAATATTCTTCATTGATATATTTTATGTATTAATATATTTTATTGATATCTTTATTTTAACTAATATTCTTCATTGATATATTTTATGTATTAATATATTTTATTGATATCTTTATTTTAACTAATATTCTTCATTGATATATTTTATGTATTAATATATTTTATTGATATCTTTATTTTAACTAATATTCTTCATTGATATATTTTATGTGTTAATATATTTTATTGATATCTTTATTTTAACTAATATTCTTCATTGATATATTTTATGTATTAATATATTTTATTGATATCTTCATTTTAGCTAATATTCTTCATTGATATATTTTATGTATTAATATATTTTATTGGTATCTTTATTTTAGCTAATATTCTTCATTGATATATTTTATGTATTAATATATTTTATTGATATCTTTATTTTAGCTAATATTCTTCATTGATATATTTTATGTATTAATATATTTTATTGATATCTTTATTTTAGCTAATATTCTTCATGGATATATTTTATGTATTAATATATTTTATTGATATCTTTATTTTAGCTAATATTCTTCATGGATATATTTTATGTATTAATACATTTTATTGATATCTTTATTTTAGCTAATATTCTTCATTGATATATTTTATGTATGAATATATTTTATTGATATCATTTAAACTAATATTCTTCACTGATATATTTTATGTATTAATATATTTTATTGATATCTTTATTTTAACTAATATTCTTCATTGATATATTTTATGTATTAATATATTTTATTGATATCATTTAAACTAATATTCTTCATTGATATATTTTATGTATTAATATATTTTATTGATATCTTTATTTTAGCTAATATTCTTCATTGATATATTTTATGTATTAATATATTTTATTGATATCTTTATTATAGCTAATATTCTTCATTGATATATTTTATGTATTAATATATTTTATTGATATCTTTATTTTAACTAATATTTTTCATTGATATATTTTATGTATTAATATATTTTATTGATATCATTTTAACTAATATTCTTCATTGATATATTTTATGTATTAATATATTTTACTGATATCATTTTAACTAATATTCTTCATTGATATATTTTATGTATTAATATATTTTATTGATATCTTTATTTTAGCTAATATTCTTCATTGATATATTTTATGTATTAATATATTTTATTGATATCTTTATTTTAACTAATATTCTTCATTGATATATTTTATGTATTAATATATTTTATTGATATTTTTATTTTAACTAATATTCTTCATTGATATATTTTATGTATTAATATATTTTATTGATATCTTTATTTTAACTAATATTCTTCATTGATATATTTTATGTATTAATATATTTTATTGATATCTTTATTTTAGCTAATATTCTTCATTGATATATTTTATGTATTAATATATTTTATTGATATCTTTATTTTAGCTAATATTCTTCATTGATATATTTTATGTATTAATATATTTTATTGATATCTTTATTTTAACTAATATTCTTCATTGATATATTTTATGTATTAATATATTTTATTGATATCATTTTAACTAATATTCTTCATTGATATATATTATGTATTAATATATTTTACTGATATCATTTTAACTAATATTCTTCATTGATATATTTTATGTATTAATATATTTTATTGATATTTTAATTGTAATTTGATTGCGTAATATTCAGATTATATTTTTAAGTGATATTTTAATTGTAATTTCAATATTTTATTGATATATTTTATGCATTTTTGATTCTTTGTTGATATATTTTATCTAAATCTAAACTTATTTATAAATGAAACTTTGTCTGTGTGTGTGTATATCCGTTACCTATAGACTCCAAAATGGCTGAACCGATTTTCTTGAAAATTTACACAGTTGTACTATAAACGTCTGCGAGTGTTCTTAGCTAGGTTTTGTGTCGAGGTACCCCTGATAAATATCCAAAATCGAAAAAATCGGTTTATAGAAGGAGTGGTCCAATTTTAATCAAATTTGATACACTCATAGACAAAGGCATAAAAAACAATATTCAGAAGTTTCAAGGTTGCAGTTCTTACAATAGTGCAGAAAATCGATTATATATATATATATATAAAAGGCAAGATGTTTGTGTGTGTGTCTGTTTATCTGTCTGTATGTCCGTTATACTCACCAAACTTTATACAAATCTCCAATTTTTATCCAATTCTCACACAAATATTGTTTAGGCAGAGTCTGAGCTCCAAGACCATGGATTAGTTTTGGAGCTTTCATTACATCCGAGCAACGCCGGGCTATACTGCTAGTGTATTTATAAACAATTTATGATAATTTTTTTATATTTTATTGATATTTTTATTTTAACTGATATTCTTTATAGATATATTTTGATATCTTTATTCTATTTTATATTTTATTATACTTTCATTATATTTATATAACAATATGTGCGTTATGGTGCAGTGGATATTGACTCAGAACAACAAACCAGAGAGACGAGTTCAAATTCCAGTTGAATTCTATGCATTCACTTATGCACAAATACCCTTGGGAAAGGTATTAATCCATCTCTTCCCTCCAGTTATGGGTTAAATAATAGCACAGACTGGGTTCTGTATCCTTGGCTGGCAACCAGTCTACCACAGAAAGCAATGGCAACCTACTGCGGGACAATCTTCTGCCTAGTCAGTCATGCCTCTTTCGAGACATGATTGCCCAAGCGTGTGTCACATATGGCACTTAACTGACTGACTGAATATAATAGTTGAAAACATGATTAAGGCTTCTAGTGTGCATAAAGTGGGGGATTGGTTTTATATTATTATGATGTAATAAACTGATTCTCCACTAATTACTACTTAATAATATAATACATCTCTTCCCCCTCCAGCTATGAGTCAAATAACAAAGCAGATTGTGTTCTATAGCCTTGCTTGGCAACCAGTCTACCACAGAAAGCAATGGCAACCTACTACGGGATAATCTTCTGCCCAGGCAGTCATGTCTCTTTTGAGACATGATCACCCAAGCGTGTATCATGCATGACACTTGACTGACTGATGTAACAATATATACATCATTTCCTTCAATACTGAATTATGTCACTAAACATCCTCCAGAGCTTGCCTAACTTCTCAACCAACCTTCCTTTTTTTTTTGCTTTCTGTTTCTGTAAAAACGGAACCATTCTTCTTCTTGAAACAAAAAGAAGGCTGAAGAATGAGTCAGCTCAAAATTTGTACAGGCAAAAAAATAGCCCAAAAATATAATTGTTCAGTCATGTGAAGAACTCTTAAAATGATTTGATGCAGACTTTGTAAATAATGCCGCCTTCATGCAATTTGCTGACTAAATTCCTTCATGCCTCAAATTGAATGCAAAGTAGTGTGATTGGGGAAAATCAATAATGAAATGCTACAGATTTGCGTCGTAATCTAAGATCTTTCTATTAATCTTCTCCCACCAACCAAGTTTAAAAAATAAAGTAAGAAAAATACTTTTATCGATCAATATTCTTTTTTCCTGAAGTTTTTCTTTTTTTTTTTTCCTTTTTTTTTGTATTACTGATCAATATAACCAAAATATCTTGTATTGGATTTTCAATCAGAAAAATGTCAATCAGAATGTAGAGAAAGATGGCATTTTTTATGGGCTTTCTATTATTTTGCTTCACAGTTTGCTTTCTAATCTCCTGACTAGTTTCAAACATCAGAAAACTCCATAGTTTCTCCATCAATTTTTTTATTCTCTCGTTTTGAGAAAAACATTTTCCTGCGATAAAGTTTAAAGATGATATTTTATTATTGCTTTGTCAAAATTAACTGCAGCCAACAATCAAGCAAATTCTGAGCTCAAGGGTTAAATAGAAAGGAAAAAAAGGAGACTTTGATTTAATCATTATATTAGCTTTACGAGGAAACCTGTGGCATTCATTGGCTGAGTAACCATGTCAGATAAAACTTTATAAAATGCTTCTATTAAAACAGTTCTTTAGAAAAATGTTTCTCAATTTTACTCACTATTATCAGTCCTCCTAATATTGATAGAATTTATTTAAGTTGTTGTCAATATCAACAGCTTAATGGTTAAGTTGTTACTTTTTTTTAAGTTACATTTGCTATTAATTTCAGAAGTTGCCACTGTTAAAAGTCCTCAAATAATGTGGTTTCTGTAATTTTGTACAGTTTTTTGTGATTTTAGCATGAGAACATGCCTTTTTTTTTATTCCCTGCCTTCGAGCGGAGAGTAACCTAGTTGAGACTCGGCCAAAGGGTAGAGTCTCATCTGAGGAATATTAGACAATTTTTTGCTTGGGCTTTAGGGCCTGGATACCCCACATTAAAAAGGCCTTGTGCCACCTTCCACCTCAGTGGGGAGGTAAACAAATATCATTCTTTGTGTTTTTGTGGTGCCAGTTCACAAAGTTTGAAGCATGATTGTTACTCAGTGCTACAGGCTTCATTCACTCAAAGCTATTTTTGACTGGTAAAGACTGCAATGAAACCATAAAAATTGTAAACATTTTAAGACAGTAGTAAAAAGTGTGAAAAAGAAAAATGAAAATGACTCATTTGTATATGGTTAAATAAAAGTAACTATAAAATCAAATTAGTACTAAATTTAGCAAGTAATATTTTAAAATAGATTGTTTTCAAAGCGATAAAATCAAAGGGATAAAATATAAAAAAAACCTGAGTAAACATTTCATGGTGGCAAAAAAAAAGCTAGAGTGGGAAAAAATGAAAAACACGTTCTTCGTTTTTATGCTTTATTTTCCTAGAGATGATGATCAGAAAGAAATGTTCAATGTCATTCATAGAAGGTATTTCTATAAATGGAAGATATGAAATCTGCTTCATGTGCTGCGTTCTTTCAGGATGCAGGCGATCATGGACTTGCCCCAGTCCCTTGTCGATGTTAATATTTCTCTTCTTCGTATCTCTCCCAAATCCCAATCTCCCATCCATCTGCCCATCAGATATGTAGCATGCTGCTTTCCTCTGTCTCTCTTTACCTCTATCTGCCCTGTGAGTATTAGATTCTTCAAACCCTCCTTTCTCAATACATGTCCCAGAAACTTCAGTCATCTCTTCCTGATGCTAAGTTCAAGTTTTCTTCTGTTTCATTCTCTCCAACACCTTGTTGTTGCTCACATATTTGGTCCATGGTATTCTCAGTATCCTTCTGTAGAACCACATTTCTGTTGCCTCACACCTTTCCTTCATATGAATTATTAAATAAAAAATTATTTTATGGATATTTGAGATGTATTTCCTGCCTCAAAAATATTACACATTTGGTTGTCATAAAAATGATATAATTACAATGTTATGTTTATAACATCTCAGAATACAAGACTAAATTTTTATACATAAATGTTTATCCATTGCTGAACTCCTTCAGTTAAATATTGAATCTAACTGTATGAGGCTTCAGAGCTTTATTTAAATACCGTTCATCCATGCTTTGACGATTGATGTCACCTATAGTTTGGTGCCCCTGCTATTTAGTTAGTTTCTTAATAAAATCCAAAGAAGAATTCGCAATATTATTGACCTTAATCTAGTAGCTCAGTTTCAGGCCAATTTCCTACCACTATAAAGTTGTCTAATTGTGCCTTTTCTGTGAATACATTCATGGTAATTGTTCAGATGACTTCTTTGCTATGGTACTTAGAATTTTTAAATTTAAGCACCATATGAGACTGGCATTGAGGTCTTGTCAATTTACAGTTGAGCTGGCTAAATATAGCTGTAAATTCTATGCTGACAGTTTGTTTTCTCATTCTTTTAGCTTGTGGAACTCTCTTCCAGCCCAATGCTTTCCAACCAATTTTAATCTGCAAAAATTTAGTCAGTTGCTATCTACGGTCCTCCTGATTACTCTTTTCACTTCCTGCTCATTAGTAATGTTTTGGTTCATAATTCTTCCACACTCAGTAACCTCTAGATTTATTGCTTTGCATGGGGTGAAACTAATAAAAAAATATGTTGAATCTTCTTGCTGTGAGAATACAAGGAACTATTCTTACCTAATATTTCAGCTGTTTATATAATATCTTGTCATCCAGTTGTCTTGTGCATATATATCCTAAATTCAGCTAGGTTCATTTTCTTGTTGATATTAATGCACCCACTAACATCTTTTGTGGCTCAATTTTGCACTTGGTGTCTTTGCGGGTAGCTTCTATGTCAACCTTGCCAGCCACATAGTTCATTTGAGATTCTGAGGTGACACTTTGGTATCTCTTTGGGTGAACCTGGTGAATATTGAGGTCACTACAGGTCAATTGTTTTTAGATCAAAGTTTCCTGATGCACATTAAATTATAAAACTAATAGATATATTCAACCAAAACTATTGTTTAGATTATAAAATCTTGTATTTTTATATATTTCTGGCAAAATTCATGCATATATATTACTACATATACTCATTAGATATAAGGCAATGAATACTGAAAATATATTTTTCTATTTAAACAGCCATATTGTCTATGAATGTCAGTTGATTGAATTTGTCTCTCAATTAATACTACTGCTGATAACACTATAAATACTATTTATATTTAATATTTTGCTGATTTTTGCCATCATACTACAAGATCTTCTACAGAAAGTATTTAAAGAAAGTGAAAAGAAAGGACTACAAATAAGCTACAGGAAAATTGAATGCATGGTCATCAGCAAAAAGATCAGCCCAAAATTCCAAATACAGGTGGGGGACACTAAAATCAAGCAGGTGCAAAAGTTTAAATGTCTGGGAAGTCTTCTAACAGAAGATAAACTGTGTGACACAGAAATCCAAAGGTGAATTGGCATGGCAAAGGATGCATTCCAGAAGCTGAGTAGAGTATTAAGAGACAGGAAGTTTTTGCTAGAAACAAAGAAAAGAGTACTAGAGTACTATGTGATGTCAGTTCTTCAATATGGCAGTGAATGTTGGACAATATCATCAAAGATGAAGGAAAAACTTGAAGTAACTGAAATGTGGTTCTACAGAAGGATGCTATGGATATCATGGATCGAGCATGTGAGAAATGATGAGGTTTTGGAAATGATGGAAATGAAAAGGAAATTAATACAGAGCATCAGGAAAAGACAGCTAAAGTTTCTGGGGCATGCAATGAGGAAGGAGGGCTTGGAGAACCTGATACTAACAGGCCAGATAGAGGGAAAAAGAGACAGAGGAAAGCAACAGATAACATAAGGGCCTAATCATGTGGATGATGGCACGAGTGTTGTATGGTGTAACAGAAGGCGTGCTAAGAGCCACCAGGGATAGGGAAATGTGGAAAGCCATGGTCAGCCACATAGAAAAAGATACAGGCCAACTGCTTATAAGAAATTATAATGTGAATATAAAGTGGGGGATCAAATCTATATTATAATCAACATATAAACAGGTCCCTCGTTTTGTGTCCATGCTAGTTTCTATACATTTATATTCTAGATTTATGGGCTTGAACTAGTGAATGCTAGAATGAGGGTTGCATGGTGTAACAGGAGAAGGCATGCTAAGAGCCACCAGGGATAGAGAAATGTGAAAAGCCATGATCACCTACATCCTGAAAGGACAAGGCACATAGAAGAAGAGTCTTAAAAATTATTCTCCTTAATCTAATGTTCATTGAATTTTAGGTGCTTTGGCTTTAAATTTACTATATTTATTGCCCTGTTTTTTTTGTAATGTTGAATATGAATAATCATATCTACAAAGACCAGCACACAGAATATAAACAAAGAATTTTCAGAATTCTTTTTAAATTATTGGGGGTCAAGGAATTGTATTAAGCTTTTCCATTTATGATTATTAAATATAGTTTTACTTAATAAAAATATCACCTAACCATTAAAAACTAATAAAGAATTTTAAGAGATGTAAAAATTTATAAATTAATCTAATTAAGATTAAAAAAAGTTTTACCAAAATTTTCTAAAAAAATATAATTACTAAAATAATTTATTTGTGAATAAAACCTGAAAGTTTTATTAAAATCATTTATTTTATTTTTGCAAGAATTTTCAAATTGATGGGTTTTCACAAAAAAAGATGCCAAAATTTGCGATGCTAATTTATAGTCCAACTGCTGATGCAAAAAAACAAGTTTTTTTAACCAAAATTTCAAACGTTCTAAAGAAGTTTAAAAAATATAATTAAATAATAAAAATATCCTGGTCTTTCCTCATCATAATAACAAAGATTTTGATGATAAAAGTTTGTTTGTATCAAGTTTGCCATCATGGCATAGTCTTCTTATAGCAAGTTACGAGAGGTACCTACCCTTAATTATCTGACTACACAATAACACTAGTAACAAATTGCCTCAGTAAATACTTTCTCTAATAATAAGTTCCAGCATTTGACTACAAGTTCCCATACAATCATTGAAGTTAACCTATGCTGAGTCTGCTCAGTACTTAGATGAATGATCGTTTGGGAATACCGGGTGATCTAAGCTTGGGTTTGTGGATGGTGTTATGGATAATATCACAGAAATACCCCTGTAAACGGTATGAATCCAAATTTTTCACCAGCTATAAGACTTTTATAAGTAAACCATTATTATCTGAAAAAAAAAAAAAGAATTGAAATCTAAAAATATTTTCTGGCTTTAAGTAATTTGCAAAAGGTTGAAAATTCATAAAAAATCAATCTCTCAATTTAGATAAGTTTTGATGGATCATTTTACGAAATAATTCGAAAAAGATTATTTCAATCAATAATTCTCAATAAATTATTTTTCTAAATAATTTTGAACAGGTTATTACTAACGTATTAAAGTATTAAAAAATGTAAACACCTCTCAGGTGATAATTGATCGTAAGCTTTGAGTTCTTGTCTGTTCACCTTTTCTAATTGGTTTCAGACGTTCATTCCACTCCTCTCCCCAATTGTTAAATGTTTTGTTATTGATTGTATTTCATTGTTATCCACATTTTTTGTTCCATGAAACAATTTTAGTCAGACAGACTAAAATTCTGACTTTTTACAAAAACTTGTAATATATCACTTCGTACACTTACTTCCGAAGACAATGCAAATGGTTTTTTATTTCCTTTTCACATTTACCTATCGAACGCATTTCCTGAACCAAATGGGAGATACATTTTCGCTCTTTTTTTATTGATTCTTTAAATATTTTTACAAAATAAAAATCCAAATAATCATTAAATGAAGGGTTGATAGGTCATAGAAAACGAATCAATCAATTATTAGTTGAATAAGCCGAATAAGTAAGCATAAAAACAAGAAAGTAATCTGAAGCTTTAATATTTTTTTAATCGGTCAAATTGAAGAACTTTTTAAACTTTGCATGTTTTTTGTATTTAGAGAAAAAATACTCGATTAGATAGTTTAATTGCAACTTTCTGAGGAAAAAAAAAGCAATTGCATACCAGCTTTTTCTTTATGCTGAGTTCCCATGGGACTTGTGTGATCATGGTTCTCCACAACAACCTATACTTTGCAGCTCTTTGCAATGTTTGTTTTATTATTATTTTTCCCAGTCCATGTTGTGTTATTCATTTACACAAGCGCATCGGATAAATTAAAAACTGTTGTATCATAGAATGAAGAGATATACAGTGAAATGTAGATAAACTACTTTATTACCAGAGTGGTACAATCGAGAGGTATATATATATTATTTAGAGTCTCTTGTAGTAGTAGGTGTTAATTCATGAAGTCCATGATAATGACAACCCCCATGCTAAACACTTTTGTACATCCGGGCGACCGGATGTCATATGGTATGAGCCACGACACAGCACAAACCATTGCCTATATCCACTGGGCCATGTGTCCTTAAGTGGATATAGGCATTGGTTAGTTCCAGTGACTTGAGCCAAAGAGTTGTGAGTTCAATACCCAGTTACAGCAGTAGCGAACAAATAACTGTAAGAGTTAAGTTAAAGGGAGATAACTATATGGCAACTGAAAGTGGTATCACACATGGAATAAGAGTGATCAAAATAAAGGGTTCAGTTCAAAATTCCTAGCACCCGAAGAGGGCCAAAGCATACAATGACCAAAATGTCGTAAATATGGCTATAAAGATGAGGACAACAGAATGAACCATGTAAATAATAATGTAATTATTAGATATTAATAATGAGAAGGAAGATAAAAAAGTAATCAGGAGGACAGTAGATAGTGGTTGACATTGTATTTAAATTTTTGCAGATTAAATTTGGTTGGAAAGCATGGAGCAAGAAGTGCGAGAAAAGAAAAACTGTTAACATAGAATTTACAGTTACATCTAGCTGGCTCAACTGTAAATTGATGAGTCTGGTAAGATGGTGAAATTCAAAAAGATCTGGTACCAGAGCAAAATTGAGCACATCTGAACAATTACCATGAAAATATTTACAGAACAAGCATAGCAATGCAGCCTTACAGTGTTAGAAAAGTGATTAAAGCTAAGCTGCCAGATCAGGACAAATAATATTGCTGATTCTTTTTTGGATTTTATCAAAGAGCCCTAAGTAAATAACAGGGGCCACTGAACTATACATGAGAGCAATATCCTAAGCATGGATGAATGATAGACTTATAGATATATAAGAAAACTGAATGCATGGTCAACAACAAAATTTTGGCAGCCCAAAATGCCAAATACAGGTGAGGGATACTAAAATCAAGCAGGTACAAAAATTTAAATACCTGGGAAGTGTTCTAACAAAAGACGGAAAGTGTGACACATAGATTCAAAGGCAAATTGGCATGGTGAAAGACGCATTCCAGAAGCTGAGTAAAGTATTAAGAAACAAGAAATTTTTGCTAGAAACAAAGAAAAGCATACCAGATTGCTATGTGATGTCAGTTTTTTAATATGGCAGTGAATGCTGGACAATATCCTCGAAGATGAAGGAAAAACTTGAAGCAGCTGAAATGTGGCTTTACAGAAGGATGTTGCAAATATCATAGATCAAGCATGTGAGCAGTGATGAGGTATCAGAAAAGATGGAAACGAAAAGGAAATTAATACTGAGCATTAGGAAAAGACAACTGAAGTTCCTGGGACATGCAATGAGGAATGAGGACTTGGAGAACCTGATACTAACAGGCCAGATAGAGGGTAAAAAAGACAGAGGAAAGCAGTGGATAACGTATTTGAAGGACCTGATCAGGTAGACGATGGAATGAAGGGTGTGTGGTGTAACAGGAGAAAGCATGCTAAGAGTCACCAGAGATAGAGAGATGTGGAAAGCCATGATTGCCTACATCCTGAAAGGACAGGGCACATAAAAAAAGAAGATATGAATAGTTTCCTCAAGATCATAGTGCGAATAAATCTGTTTTCATTGTCTATTCACATGGTCCCACTAGGATAAATGAGAAAACACTTTAAGGCATTCAACTTTATATTGTGGGGAGTTGCACTAAAAATCCACTTTTCTTTCTCCTCTTTTTTTTTTTTTTTTTTTTTTTTTTAAATATTACTGTTTGTAATTGTGAAGCTGATTTGTCCATTTTTTTTTCATTGCTTAATTTCTTGTTCTTTTTCCTTTTGATCTTTCATCTTACGAACTTTTCTTTTTTGCTTTCCATCATATTTTTTCTTGTTCATTTCTTTGATGGCTGCTACATTTGACCACAATGTAGAAGGACATTATTTAATCTCATTTGAAGCAGCTTTTTAATTTTTATAAAAAAACATTTATGAAATTCAATGATGAAACTTTGCTTAAATGGTGAGGATTGATTTCCAACTGATTTTGCAAAATTTATTTCAATTTCAGTTTGAAATTCTTCAGTGTGATAAAAAAAACTTGTTTCTTTATAAATATTTAAATTCAGACATTTCATATTTTATAAGGCTCACATTTTAATTGGTCATTTTGGATAATTTTTAAATGAAATTGCATTACTAATAATGAGTCTACTAGTTTTTCCATACCATCAAAAATAATGAATTACTTTGTTAAATCTTTACTTTTTATATACAAGTCTTTAAATTTATAAATATACTGGTTTAAACATCCTATTAAAAATATTGACATATATTTTTAAGTCTTTAATATGATTAAATGGTTTTTCCCTTGTAAGTCTTTAATTATATAAATATACTGGTTTACGCATACTGTCAAAAATAATTATATACTTTACGCTAATTAAAAAGATTTTCACATGTAAATTTCCAAATATATTTTCCATTTATCATATTAATATGAAGTAATTCCAGAACCATTATTTTAATTAATAACAAAAGAATGATTCTTCACTTTATGTTTAGTAGCTAAAGCATAAAAAATGATAGTACATTTAATTTAGTCTTTAATGTGATGAAAGGTTTTTTCAGATATGTGTTTTCACGATATTTTCCACTTAATTATATCATAATTCTAAAGAAATCAGTTTATTAATTGAGAAGAATATGAAACCTATCTACAATTTTTGAGGGATGGAAGTAGAATAGGTAAATGTTCATTTTAGGTGTCGACGGCTTTTCCCCCTTCAAATTTATCCAAAATAGCATTATCTCTGTGCAAATGTATATGCTGAACTCAAATCAACAATTAGTTATTGAAGAAACTTACCTTTTTTGCTTTGAAAGTCCATGAACAAAATGAACTATATCTTGTACTTTTTCTCTCCCGTAACTCTCACGAAGTCATGTAATTAACTGCAGAATGACGTTCTACGTAGGCAGCAATTTTCTGTCGATTTTCTTCCTTTACTGATACTTCCAGCAATGTACTTCCTGTTATGAAAGTAATAAGCGTAGAAATACAATAGCGCATTACTTACATTACCGGAAGTACATCGCCGGAAGTATCAGTAAATGAAGAAAAATCGACTAAAAATCTGTCAAAATTCATTGCATTACGCAGTACGTCATTCTGCAGTTAATTACATGACTTCGGAAGAGTTACAGGAGAGAAAAAGTGCAAGATATAGTTCATTTTTTTATGGACATTTAGATAAAAAAAGGGAAGTATCTTCAATAACTAACAGCATATACATTTGCACAGAGAAAATGCTATTTTAGATAAATTTGAAGGGGAAAACCGTCGGGACTTAGAACGAAAATTTACCATAGAATATTATCAATATAAGTTTATGGATAACATCAAAGAAAGGAACATTCTTTTTGTTTCGTCCTTATTTGATTTTTTATATGGAAGTCTGGAAATACATTTTCTATTATTTTCCATTCAGTCATATGCACAACTTCTCTGAACCAGTTTTTACTCATTTCATTTATTTTTAATTTTCATATAGCGAGTGAGATTTTTACCTTATTCTTTCAAACTGAAGAGCCACAATGAGCAGAAAATATTTGCGAGCCATTTTTTCATTTCAGTCTTGGGCATGACGGTAAACTGCAATCAACAGCAAGGCCTCTGATTTGGAGGTTGTAAGGAGCATGAAACCACCTCTTAATTGCTGTTGTTCGCAGGTCTACCCTGACCCAGAGTGGTAGAACCTGTTAAGGTCCCAGCTATGGGCAAATATTTACCCCCCCACAAACTGGGGTCAAAACACTGTGAAAGTATAAAAATACACTTTTATAGAAATATATACATTTTTTAAGGAAAAATATGACCAACAATACATTTGTGAAGAAAAAAAAATATTCTCAGCAAAACATTTTTGAATACAAAACTAGAAGACATTTTCAGTTTTCTAAAAAAAAAAAAGAATACAAACGAAAAATTTTCAGTCTGGTACAGAAATTCCAAGTCTCACTGCAGGAAATTGAAATTTTGATGTTCATAGTAAACTTTTTGTTTTCCCAGACTCTCTCAACCTGGTAAACCTGGTGGCAGACCCCAATTCATCTTTGATGTCAGTGTCTAAAGCAACATTTCTCAACTAGTTTTCCTTGGAACCCTAAGATTCCACAAAAGGTCTTTAAGTGTTTCATGAAAACAAGTGAGAAAAGCCAATGCACTTTTGACTTTTTATTAAATTTCATGTACATAATATTATTAAAAATGTTCAATATATTCTTGCTCATTGTAATATTATAATGTATCATCCCACCTAACTTATTACGTTTTTAAAAATGGTAATCATTGGAAATATATTTACTGTTGTCTATACAGCACTGTTGTATATGCTGTCACTTATTTACCTCCACTCATTCGCTGAAAAAATAGAATAGTATGATGTTAAAAGGCCTGAAACTTAATAAAAATGTGTTGTTATTAAGAGGAAAGATCAAAGTATTTTTTAAATATTTTTAAATTTCTTTTAATACTTTCTAACATTACATTTTTAATGGTATTTTTTGTTAAAAATCTGTTTTTTTTTTCTTCAGCGCTTGACCTGATTTTTACATTAAATTTTTTAATGCTATTTTTTGTTAAAAATCTGTTTTTATCTTTTTCATCAGCAAGTGACCTGATTTTTTCATATGCTTACTACAGCAAAACTTAATACACAACTCACTTTTTTGCAAGTGAAAAACATGCTAATTTGAAAATTTTGCAAAAATCAAATAATGGCCAGATTTTGATGACACTTTCAGAACTTATTCACAAGTAACTGAAATTATTTAAAAACATTATTTTATAAAATCTTAATATTTTTTTTATTACATATGTTACCCCACCTTCAATTAATTTTTTGAAATTTCAAGAAATTGATTACTCTTCCAAAACATTGTTTTATTAATTAAATGCAGCACTCCCCTGGGAATGAAATCACCTTTTTTTATTTATTTAGATAAACTTTTAATTGCTTTTATAAACAATATATATCAAGGATATCATAATCTAAAGAGAAACATTTTTTTGATGAATGAATGTTGAATTTTTACAAGAATTGTTTTCATTTTTGTTTTCTAATTATAATAATTTATAAAGTTTCAAAAGTTAGAATTCTTTTGTGTGAATAAAAAATTGCTGATGAAGTATTATAAACAAACAGTATGAATTTTATATATATATATATATATATATATATACTTTGATATCTACCACATGAAATACAATGAAAATAAAATGAGAAAAATATGGCATATAATTTTGTTTTTGTGCAGGAATTTCTGGAGATATGTAATTTATTTTAAGGGTTATACAAGGGTAAAAAGGTTGAGAAATGGTCGTCTAGAGAGAGAAAGTCTAAAATAGTGGAGTTAAGTTAGGTGAATTCATGAACCACCTCCAGGTTGTAATTGTTGATTTGGATAGTAGAAGGCTATTCAATTCCTAAGCCTATTACATTGTTTTTTTTTTTCAGACTGATGGTCAGATTGAAGTCTTCACAGGCTTTTGAAAAATTGTCTATTGGCCACTGCAGTTGCTCTTCAGTGTGTTCTGCCAGCATTACATCATCTCTATGGACGACATGTCTCTAATGAGCACCTCACAGGCTTTGGATTTTACTCACAACCAAGACAAATTGAATACTTTCAGGTCAACACCATTAGTTTCAGTTGAATCCCCAAACACACGTTTCCATATGACGATGAAGAAGATGCTAAATAAGGTAGGTGTAAACACTCAACTTTGCTTGATACCGCTGTGGATATTGAAATCCTCTGGATAAGAGTTGCTAAATTGTACCATGCTCTTCATATTCTGGTCCTGGACATGACGTTAAACTGCATCCAGCAGCAAGGCCTGATTGGGAGGTTGTGAGGAGCATGGAACCACCTCTTAATTGCTGTTGTTCCCAGGTTTGCTCTAACCCAGAGTGGTAGCACCTGTTAGAGTCCAAGCTATGGGCAAATAGCTACCCTGCCAAATTGGGGTCAAAACACTGTGAAAGTATAAAAATAAACTTTTATAAAAAATGTTCTTTTTTGAAGGAAAGATATTACCAACAATACATTTTTGAAGAAAAAATTATTACCATAACACATTTTTTAAGGAAAAAAAAATATTCTCAGCAAAACATTTTTAAATACAAAACTAGAAGACATTTTCATTTTTCAAGAATAAAAACCAAAAAAATATCGTTAAAATCTGACTGAATCAACCTTTTCACTATAGCTGATCATTAAATAGAATACCTTAAAACCCCACCTCTTTGGCACACAGAGGCTGATATGCCGTTAAACAAAACTCAAACTCTTCATATTCGCATAATATAATTGGGCAATCTTAAGGAGTCTTGGAGGACAACTGATCCTGTCAAGTATCTTAAACAAGCTGTTCCTCCTCGCAAGATCAGTTGTTTTTGTGAGATCAATCAAGACAATGTAAAGTGGTTGTCTCTGTTTTCAGCATTTATCATTTCGTTGTTGGAGATAGAAGATCATGTCAATTGTGGAATGCTCAGTTCTGAAATCACACACAGATTCAGGATATGCGCTGTCAAAGAGTTTTGAAGCATAGAGAGGACCACATAAGCAAAGACAAACTTCCTGACAATGTTCTGCAGGGAAATTCTTCCGTAACTGCTACAATCAATTTTTATAGAGGATAATTATATTGCTGTCACTTAAATCCCGCGGTACATTTCCCATCTCCCAATATTGATAGAGTAGACTGGCTATGTGATCACAGCAGAACACTCTTTGCACGCTTGATGACCACTGGTGGAATGCCATCTAGTTCTGCTGCCTTTCTCATGGGTAACATGTCAATGGCTTTACTCGGCTCCCTAGTTATTGTCAATGAATTGAGTCCCTCCATGGTTAACAGCAAGTTACGGTGTCTAGAATGTCATCCTGAGATACTGTTTTTCCCGTTTTGTAAAGTCACATATACTAGAAATAACACATTCAAAAAATACTGCCAGACTATTTTTCTTCCTTGAATGATTATTATGTATCCATATATAAATATTATTTTTACAACATCACAATGATACTGACTATGTTTGTTCTCTGGTGATCCCTGCTCAAACTGGCAGTTAAACTTCATTGATATATGACACCTCCCCTTCAAGATGACTTTATCTGGAGTTTATATCTCTTCAGCTTTGGTTCAATATTTAAAAATTCTGTTGCTGTTCTTTCTTCTGTTGCCATAAAACCCTGATTCAAAAATTTCTTATTGTGTGGCTATGTCAAACATGTCATACAATATTTCCATAGGTACCTTTTTTTGAGATTTTCTAAGTCAGTGAATTTTTTTTTTTAACTAATTAAGGTGTCACTTACATTCCCACCTTTCCCCCTGTACCATGTATGTCATTTTCCTGATTTGCTTTTTTATAACACCATCTTCTCAGAATTCTTTTCCACTTTGATACATTTTACAAAACACCAATTTTGAAGTATTTACTGATATACTTATTTCTTGATCCTCTTGCCTTAAGTTCTGGTAGTAATTTATTAAAAATGAACTTAATCTTCCCAACAAACATCAACTCTGCAGTCAACATTCCAGACACAGTGTTTGGGTTTGGCTTTGGCTTTATTCTGAAAACACTCAAAAATTGTTGTAGCATGACTTCATCGGATTCCTCTCCTTCTAACTTTTTTAATACCCTTTTAAATATATCAACAAACCATTCAGCTTGTCCATTTGATCTTGAGTGAAAAGGTGTCATTGTAATGTGTCTTATTGCTAAAGATTTAGAGAAAAATTAAAATTCACTAGCCAGGAATTGTGTCCAATTTTCTCAAGGAATACAGTCAGTTGTATGAATCCTTGCCAAAAATTCTTGTGCAAAAATTTATCATTACTTCGGTAGTCAGTCTTCTACATTTTAATATTTTTGGCCATTTAGTGTGACTATCAACTAACATCAGATAGTATGCTCCATTTAATGGTCTTGTAAAGTCTATATGTATTCTAGACCATGGCATATTGGTTTTCAGTCAAGTTTGAAATTTTATAGGTGATGACATGGCTGCTAGAGCACAACCTCTGCATGATTTTACTAAATTTTAAATATCTTGGTTCATTTTGGGCCAATACGTGCAGCACTTCATTAAGGATTTCATCTTATAAATTTCTGGATGTCTTATGTGAAATTTTTTAGCATACATTTTTGCAATGATGCTGGTATCACAATTCTTTCTGTGTACCTAAGTACATTATTGCATAACGAAAATGCATTATTTCCAGTAATATTCACTTTTCTATTTTTTTCTTTAAATCTTATATGCTTTTTGATTTCATTATAAAGACATAATTTTCTGACTTAATTCTTATGATTTTATGGGCAGTTCTCTGACTGTATTGTATAATACATTATTGATTTCATATTGGCCCATATCCCTGCAATTACTGTGTTCTCAAGAGGTTTGCAGAATTTTGGTGTTAGTATAGATAGTCTGTTGGCATGACTCAATTTTTTGGTTGGTAGAAACTCCATTTTTTAATTATAGTTTAATAGGATAGCTCCCTAGCACTGCAGTCTATTCAGTGTATGTAGAGGAACATCTTTTTTTATCCATATATGGACGGTAATGGACAATGGTTTATAGTATGAATTTATGAAAAATTTTCATAACAAATAGGATGGCCAATGCTTTCTTTTCTATCTAGCAGGTAGCTTTTTTTCAGTTGCTGTTAATGATCTTGAAGCATGAGCTATTGGTTTAGTTTTTCCACCCTCATATTTGTGTAATATCACCACTCCAATACCCAAACCACTTACATCTGATGCAACCACAATCATTAATTTAAGGTAAAAATGAGCTAGTGATAAGTCCCACATTAAGAGTTTCTTAATCTCTTTGAAAGCACTTTGACATTTATCTGATCAGTTTTTTTTTTAATATCTTTCTTTAGCATGTTATTCAAGGGTGCCCTTAAGTTAAGTATGTTTGGTATATATATATATATATATATATATATATATATATATATATACTTGTTGTTATACTCATTTCGAAAAACCCTCCGAGTACATATGTGGAAGGCAAAAAACGATAATAAAAAAAGAACGAGCTAAGCACCTCAACATCAGTCAAAGTACATTTCCCAAAGAAAAAACCTGAGATGAGTAACCTAAAACAAAAAGCGCTCAATATGCAAGTAGAGCAAACAAAGTAAATAACTAACCTAGAGAGCCAACGAACCTACCAAGGTTTCACCAAGGTTTTCACCTCTCTAGGTTAGTTATTTACTTATAGAGAGAGAGAGATGATTGTAATAAGCAAACCCTAAAAATGCTTGTAACTTTGTTACATTTGTTGAAGCAGGCATATCTTTTATTGTGCTTGACCTTGAAGAATCTGATAGTCTACCGTTTACATCAATAATTTGTCCTACATATTTAGTTCTGGACATAAACAATTCGCATTTTCCTTTGCTGATCTTAAAACCATGCTCTTTAATGCCTGTGCACAATCCAAACTCCATAATCTGTTGAAATATGCTTGGTGCTTCTTTGATATTAAAATGGAAGCCGGTTAAATTTGTATAGTCCTCTATGAGTGTTAACTGTTAATAGTTTTAAGCACTCTTCATCTATTAGTACTTGTATATAAACATCTGATTGGTCTAATTTTGAAAAAGATTTACCACTGGATTTGGTATCGGGCAGTTATATTGTTTCAAATGTTCATTTAGCGTTGTTGAAAAATCAGCACATATGTGAATTTTACTATATCATTTTTAACGTAAACTGTTGATTTTTTTTTTTAATCATATCACCCCAAGCAAGTCAAAAACGCCACTGATGTGCAGGGGGCTATGTAAGAGTGAAAACAGTGGAAAAGAGAGAAACCGGAAACCACAACCTAAAAAGGAAACAAGTGATGAGCCTCTTCACCTGTTCAATAGATGTGGGTGGAGTGTGAACCGGGTGATAGTTTAGTCTATCTACTCCAATTGAAAAAAATATAATAAAATAAAATAAAATTAAAAAAGAGTGAAAAGATTGGAAAAGAGAACAACCGGAAACCACATCCTAAACAGGGAACAAGGGATGAGCCTCTACACCTGTTCAATAGACGTGGGTGGAGTGTGAACCGGGCGATAGTTTAGTCTATCTACTCCAATTGATGATGCCCATTTGGAACAAAATATTTTTCATATTACACCTAATTTTTCTAGTCTCTCCAATTCCTTAATTGGTTTTAAAGAAGCAAAAGTTAAATTCCTTTTTGGCTTAAATATTGGTCTTACATTCTCTTTTATATCAAATTTAGCTTTTGCTTCTGAGAAGACTTCTGGAAAACCCCTTTTTAATTTATTCTTTAATTTTTCACTTGCTGTATTAGCACTGGAGGTAACAATATATATATATAACAATATTTTGTTGCAAAAAGATTTAATTGTGAGGCTCCAAAGATTAAATAATGCAATCCAATCTGTTTCAAATAAATTAGCTGTATTCTTTAATACAAACATCATCACTTTTAGTTTTGTCAACAAAAGAAATGATACAAGTGAATTTAGTCATAAAGTTCAATTTCTTTCCTGAAACTCCATCAGCAACTTTTAAGAAGTTAATTAACTGAGTTTATTCGTTTTTCTCCATGTCTGTTCATTTATGATGGTGATATCAGAACCTGTATCTAGTTGTAGTTTTATTTTTACATTATTAATATTCACAAAAACAAATTTCCTCCTTTGGGATGTTTCTAACTCCATAAAAGACATGTTTGTTTACTTTTATGCTTTTTGACTTTACATCATGTCTTTACCAAGTTCACATATGCTTTATTTTTTTTTTATTTGCAATAAATAGTTTTGTGTCCTACTCTCTTATATTTGTAGAATTTTTTGTTTTAAAAAAAAAACAATTACTTCTGAAATGCTTACTCCCACAACTATGGCAAATATTATGTATCAGAGAGGGTTTATCACCTTTTTTTAATGTTCTGTTAGGAGTTGAAAAACGTCTATACTTTTTATTCTTAGATGGTTGCACGTGATGTACTTGTGAAATCTCTCTTTCCTCAATCCTTTCCGGTATCGAGTTTTAGATTTGCGTTGACACTCTTCAACAATTTTCTGGATAGTGTCTTTATTAGAAGTTAAGCCCTGTACAAATATTTGGCATTTAAATCAATCCAAAGTTAATTCATTTAACTTAAACATTTTGTATTCTTGATTCACAACTCTTGCATAAGTAACAAAATCTTCATTGTCACACTCTAATTAAGTTAAGAAATTGTAAATCTAATCTAAACTTATTTATAAATGGAATTTTGTCTGTGTGTGTGTGTTACCTATAGATTCTAAAACGGCTGAACTGATTTTCTTGAAAATTTACACAGTTGTACTATAAGTGTCTGCAAGTATTCTTAGCTAGGTTTTGTGTCAAGGTATCCCTGATAAATATCAAAAATCGATAATCAAAAAAATCGGGTTATAGAAGGAGTGGTCCAATTTGAATCAAATTTGATACACTCACAGACAAAGACATAAGAAACGACATTCAGAAGTTTCAAGGTTGCAGTTCTTACAATAGTGCAGAAAATCGATAATATTATACATATAAAAGGCAATATGTTTGTGTGTGTATCTCTGTTTCTCTGCCTGTATGTCTGTAGTTTTTCAGCCCTTTTATTTTAGTTTTTGCTTCGGGTTTGGCTCTAAGTAGGTATAATTGTAGTTCTTAGTCTCAGCCATGATACCATTTACTCAGAGGACTTATTTTGCCTTCAAATTTCAGTTTATGACGAAAAAAATTATTTGATATCGATACCAGGAAATCAAAATTTGACTTACATCCATTCATTTTTCTTTCAGTCTATGGTTTCGCTTTAACTGGAAACAACAGTTGCTTTTTAGTCTTTTGTGCTAACGTCCAAAGAGTCTGAGCTCCAGGACCATGGATTAGTTTTAAAGCTTACATTACACCCGAGCAATGCCAGGCTATAGTGCTAGTAGTGAAAAGACATCTTCAATTTTCTAAAATGAAAAAAAAAAAGTAAGAACTTTTTTCATCAAAATCTGGCTAAATCAACCTTCTCATTATAACTGAACATTAAAAAAATACCCTAAAACTCCACCTTTTTGGCATTAAATAACCCACAGAGGTTGATAGGCCATAAAACAAAACTCAAACTCCATGAAAACAGTCTCCTGCATTTTGCTTCACACCAATCAAGTGTTTAATTTACTAATTAAACACTTGATTGTTCTCCATATTTTACCATCATGGTGAAACAAAACTCTAGTCTCCTCTGTGACTATTATTTATTATGACTAGCAATTTGAATAGTAAAATGATGGGATCTAGCCGCCAATGTAGTACTGTGCTTAAATTCATAAAGTCAAGTTAGCAAAGAGGAAAGCTCATCAGAACAATTACCATGAGAATATTCCATAGAAAAATAAATAAAGCCTAGATACCATGCCATGACCATTAACATTGCAGAATTTTCTTTTGGATTTTGTAAAAGGTCTCTAGATTTATAGCAGAAGCACCTAACCATATATTGTGAGAATATTTGATTGATGAATGAATGGTGGACTAATAAATGCAAAATAGGTCCTGGTGAGATGACTATTATGGAAACTGCATATGTTTAATCAGTTTAGTCAGTTATTGTCCCAGCGGACAATCAGGTCTTTGAAACCCTAAATTCTTTAATTCCATTCCTTTCTGATTAAAGATTCTCATCAAGTGTTCAAATAAGAATTTAGCATTTTATACATGATTACTTTTCAAGTATAATTCAACTTGATGCTCTGCTTTAAAAAAGATAATGCAAAATTGGTTTTGTAGGAAAAATAAACGAAAAGAAAATAAGGCAGCAAGCTTTCATCAGTCAAGGGCTCCAACACTCTTCTTAAACTTTGAATTTGGTTATATATAATGTTCAAATTTTTCCCTTTCATCTTGATTCAAGTACTTTTTGTTAACAGACTTCAAATTCCTATTTGATGCAAATACAATATTTCCTACTTGGGAATAATTCATTTTCTTATTGGCCGTCATTCTTTTATAAACTCTAAATAGAAATTGAAAAATTAGAAGAGAAGTATTTTGCTATTGATTGGAAATATTTGCAATATCAGATAAGATTTTAGCCTAGAATCCAAAGCTAGTAAGTGAGATGATAAAATAAAAACTTATGGATTAATTGTATTTTCACAACTGATGAAAACATCATTTAATCACGGATCAAAATGAATCCATTTTTCAAATATTTTAATTGTATTTTTATTTTTATAACAAACCTATTTCTCCTCAAAGTTACATATTTTAACTAGTCTATTAATAAAAGTTGCATTAATTCTAGACCCACTGGCAATAATTTTTCGTAATCTGAAACGTATTCCTAAAGAAAAATTTACAAGATACACAGAGTAATGCAATTTTATCAACATTTTTAGCAGCTGACAATAAATTTTTCTTCATTGTAAAATATAAATTTTCACCAATAACACTTAAAAAACTTAACACAGAATCAATTTCTTCTCTGCCACCACAACTATTTAGTTTGTTAATGCAGAAAATGACTAAAGTTAAATTAAGTTGGGATGAAGCAGTCGTAAAGTCAATGTGAAGTAATCAGAAAACTCTAAACTTTGCCAAAATATAAGTTTAAAAGCTTAATCACCAAATTTTACAGCTGTTACATTTGAAGCAAGAATAACATTTACAGTAATTTTTAGCAACACAATCTTGCAGTTGTTTTTTGTTACAACTCACAACCCTGAAGATGATCTCAGAAGAAGATTGAAAGTACTTGGGAACATCAACAAAATGAATAATATTAACCATCAAAGTTACAGTGCATTTCATACATCTTTAAATTATAACACATAAAAGATTATCCATGAGTACGAATGGATTTTATTAAAACTAAGCAAACACCATGCTTGCAATTTATTTAATCTGACATGCCTAAAAAAATTTGCTAACTAAATACACAAAAAATATATACATATATATATATTAATATACATAAAATAGCTCTGTTCATTACATTGAGCACTGTTTTATTAACACTTGAATAAAGATGCTATACATGTGTGTACCCTCATATATATATTCACCTAACTATATATATATATATATATATATAAGTATATAACTCTCATATAGTCGTGAACACTCTGTAGTTCGTTCTAGTCCCGTTTTTTTATAACCCGGGCCATACCCATTCCTGGGTAGGACAGGATATTCCTCCACAACAATCACAAAAAGGTCACCCAATCATGTATCTTTCCAGAAAATTATCATCGGCAGAATGTAATTATTCTAATATAGAAAAAGAAGCATTGGTCATAGTCAGGAGTATGGAGAGAGCACAGGATTTCTTGTTGAGTAAGGAGTTTCTGTTGAAATCAGATCACAAAACCTTGGAACTCCTATTCAGTCATCAAAAGGAGTTACCAAGAGTAACACCATCAAGAATTCTAAGGTGTGTCATTAAATCATGGCATTTGATTTTGACATTATCTTTGTTAAAGAAAGCACCATTCCTTATGTGGATGCATTATCAAGAATAAGATTTCAAGATGAAAATGGAGAGGAATGTGAAAATTTAAATGATGAAGTTATACGATGTGTGGAAACTGACGTATTATCCCATAAAACACTCAGCAAAGAAACTCAACAAGACCCGATACTAAGAAAAATTATAGACTGCATAATAAAGAATATGTGGAGTTACTGTACTACAACAGAAAGACCTTGTGCACAACAGTATACATTGCGGTATCATAGCAAAGCAAAGAAATTTCAGACTTCAAGCTTATTGGTGAAGCTATTCTGAAGATATTGAAAAACCCGTATGAAGTTGTCCCAAATGTGTGGAAATTAAAACATTTAAACAAAACAAATTTCACACATGGCCTAAAGAGGGAGAGCCATGGACAAAGGTCGACATGAACCGTGCCCACATTAGAGATATTGGTTTATTTTTAATTTTAGTAGACTCGTTCTCGAGCTGGTCAGAACCAATAAAGGTGAGAGATATTAAAGCTGTCACCATGAAACAAATACTGAGAACAACATTTGCAAGAAACGGTGTACCTAAGACCATTGTCAACAGAACACCGGAATTCTGCAATGAAAATTTAGTGTCTTGGTGAAAAAAAAACCTAGGATGTATATTGTATAAAATGCCACCTTATCACCCACAATCAAATGGAATAGCAGAAAGGATGGTCTAAACAGTAAAAATGGGATCAAAGGCATTTTCACCTTTTAATGAGAATATAGAAGCATATCTCCAGATTTTACTTTTAATGTATTGAATGGTTCCTCATGTAGATAGAAAGCAAAGCCTATCAGCTTTAATGAGCAGGCAAATTATATTCCCAATAAACTTGCTGTTTGCCACAGAGGAGAAACTGGTACCAAAGAAAAAAAAAAAGGAAAGGTTTGTCTTAGAAAAAGGACAGAACATGGCTGTACTAGAAAAAAAAAAGGGGCAACCAACATTAGCTCATGCTGATCAATTTAGAACCAGGTTTGAGCCTGAAAAGGCAGAAGTGCAAAACAAGGAACAAGAGGAGACAGACGATGAGGAAACAGAAAATGGAGGAAAATGGAAATGTGTTAGAAGAGGAAGATGAATCTAGACCAAGATCCCCGTTAAAAAGGATACAAGAAAAACAAACAGAAGGACAATGCAGACCATCCAGAATATTTACAAGAAGCGATAGAGCAACTAAGGGCATCAAGCCTCTCAGCTTCAGGAAGGTGTAGAAGAGTATGTAAATGAGATACATGCATTAACAGTGATCCTCAGGCACCAGGGAAAGTAGAAATCATATAGCTCTCTAAAAGATTTACACGTCACAACAATCTCATGACTAATTAGGGAAGAACAGACTGTCTAACCAATAAATATATAAAGACGTATTGTCATTTATATTATAGAATAGGTCTGTACATATGTTATCTCAGGTCGATCTATGAGTGCTACTAGTAACATTTAACCCAATATTATCCACCACATGATTTAGTCATTGGCAACTAAACCAGTTCCACCACCAGGCTTCTTTGGTGGAAGTGGATGGATAGACAGAAAGTAGGATTAAAAAACAAATCCTGTTGAAGTGTAAATTAGCCTTCTTTTAGGATCAACAGCCATATAACGCATGTGGCCAGTGCAGTGATGAGACCACATCACTGGACGAAGGTCTTCCTTGACTTGAGTCAATGATCAGTGAAAAGTATTCCTCTGATGGAATCGGTAGCTACATGTCTGTGACTAGTCTACCTTCAAGTTAAAGGACACTGGTTTTGATTTGACCTGGAGAAAGACGGAAGAATCTATCAGGTCTATTTGTCCAAGAATGAATAACACTCTGACTTTTGGCAGACCTGAAGGAAACTACCACAACCTTTAAATTTGTTGTTTTTCATTTTTTTTTTACTTTTTTCAGTGCAATCTTATTGATTACACCCTAAACATTCCATTTGACAAACATATTTGGTAAAATTTCAAAGATTTTAGCGGGGGCTCAGTTTTTCATACAACATTTTGGAACCATTTTCCGCTACAACATTACCACCACCTGTAAATTGGTTGATTATCAATTTGTTTTATTTTTTACAGTGCAGTCTATTTGATTAAACCCTAAACATTTCGATTGACAAAAAAATTTGTAGAAATTTCAACAAAAACAATTTTGTGGAGGGCTCAGTTTTTCATGCAACTTTATAGTAAATAAATCCTGTGTAATTAACTTTTTTGCTTGCTCTTATTCAACAACTGAATCCTTTGCAAAATTTTTGAATAAAGCCATTCTTGGAGTTTCCAAGGAAGATGCCATCTTAAGAACTGAAGAAAACTTGAAAAACAAACAAGAGCAACAACTTGTTAAAAAAAACAAAACAAAACAAAGCAACCACAACATGAGTGGTTCCAAAATAAAGAATCGATTTACTATAACGTTGATGAGAAAGTGGGCCCTGACTAAAATTGTTTAAATATGGAAATCTTTTTCAAATTTTTTTTTTTGATAATTGGAAACTTAATGTAATAACCGATAAGACTGCGCTGAATCAAGTAAAAAAAAATGAAAAATAAGAAATTTAAAGGTGGTGGTAGTCTCCTTCAGAACCCCTGACTTTCAACCAAGGTCAGGGAAGTGAACTGGTCAGGTGATCATTTTTACCACTCTAGCCATAGGGATAATGGCCAGAGTTGTGATGTAGTAGTAACAGTACTACTAATACTACACAAACCTGAACATAATAAGTAACAATGAATTAAAAAATAATTTAAAGCATACAAATCATGAATTTTCTTGAGGTGGAACGTACTTTGCTGGGTTGATATGAAAAAAGTGCAGACAAAGCACACTTCTTTCTTTTTCATGTGCCATGTACCTTCAGGACAAAAGCGATCATGGACTTCCACTTACTCCTATCTCTTGTCACTCATAGCACTTTTCCTCTTGATATCTCTCCCAAGGGTCCTGGGTATGATGCTAAAATGCATCTAGCAACAATGCCTCTGATTGGGAGGTTGTGAGGAGCATGGAACCACCTCTTAATTGCTGTTGTTCCCAGGTTTGCTCTGACCCAGAGTGGTAGCACCTGTTAGAGTCCAAGCTATGGGCAAATAGTAACCCCCAAATTGGAGTCAAAACACTATGAAAGTATGAAAATAGGCTTTTATAGAAATATATATACATAAGGATAGACTTTTATGGAAAAATATACATTTTTGAAGGAAAAAAATTATTACCAGCAATACATTTTTGAAGACAAAACATCTTCAGTTTTATGAAATGGAGGGAAAAGATAAAAAAAACATTTTTCATCAAAATCTGACTAAATCAACCTTCTCACTATAAGTGAACATTAAAAAAATACCTTAAGACCCCATCTTTTTGGCATTAAATAACCCACAGAGGTTGATATGCCGTTAAACAAAACTCAAACACAAATCTCTCCCAAGTCTTGCTCTAACATTCACCTGCTCAAGCCCATTGGCTATTTCTTGTGTAGCTTTCTCCAGCATGAGCATAAAAACTGTGTAATCATTGTCGTGACTTAAGTAAGCCACAAAGTTTTATTGAAACTCTGCCATGAAGACAGATGAATTTGTTTTTTCTCTTTGTGAGTTTTATGACTCAAGACAAGTTTGAAATCTTAAGTAAATAATTTCTGTCACTGGTGATAGCGGATAACGTCAAAAAGATTTGTTGTTTAACACAAATCATTTCTTTAGCTCACTATTTGCAAACAAGAAATCTCATTTTTACTTACAATGATAAGGTTTATGTGTGATGCCCATATATTTTTGGTTACTGTACGTTATAAGGAATCAGCAAGCAAAATATTTTTTTTCTTTTTTCAATGTTTACACAACTCTCTGGTTTTATTTCTGAAAACCTGAAGAAATTCTTTTGTTTTCTACTTAAATTGAACATCAAAAACCCCAAAATCCAAAAATAAGCCAACACACATAAAATCCAATTTTATTCTGCAGCACTAGAAATAAATTTTATGATTTCCCAAAGAGATAGACACTTTCTCTCCAAGAATTCTCCATTTGTTGCAAACAAATGTTTCTTTTGAAATGCCGAGAGAGGAATACAAAATATAAGTAAAAAAATCAATTCTGGAAATATTTTTGAGTGAAAAGTGTAAGAAAAAAAGTCATTTTTGAGGAATAGTTTAGTTTCTAAAATAACGAAAACCTGAGCATGAATATAATTTCCATCACTTGGGATAAAATCAGATCTTACGAGATAGAATTTCAGACAGTTTTGGTATCATTCATTGACTTGGAAAGCAAAAAAAAAAAAGAAGACATTATTGCATTTACTAGTCTATACAACACATTTTATCAAATTTAATTTCTTGATTAACACTTTTCACAATTCATCTTTATTCCTTAGTGGTTCACTTTAAGCATTCAGTGATCAATCTTCTATCCATCATACCAGTGCATTTGATGCAGTGTAATTGAATATTTTTTGCATATTATATTGCACAAGCAAAGATGACCAATAATATATTTATATAAACCATTGTACATGGATGCATTAGGGTATATATTTTTTTTTTGCAAAACTTTCCTCAAAAGCTGATTTTAAGTCATCATCTTCCACATGCCATGTTCCTTCAGGATGTCGGCAATAATGGCCCTCCACATATCCCTATCTCTTAATAACCCTTCTCTTGTTAGCCCACTCACTCGCTGCACCTTCATCCATCTGCTCAAGTTCATCAAGTATGTCAGGCATTGCTTTCCCTTATCTCTCTTCCCCTGTATCCATCCCCTGAGCATCAGATTCTCCAAGCCCTCCTTCCTCACTACATGTCCCAGAAAATTCAGCTGTTTTTTCCTGATGTTAAGTATCAGTTTCCTTTTTTGTGTTCATCCTCTCAAAAACCTCATCATTGCTTGAGTGTTTTATTCGTGGTATCCTCAGCATTATCCTGTAGAACCACATTTTGGTTGCTTCAAGTCTTTTCTTCGTCTTTGATGAGATTGTCCACCATTCATTGCCATGTTGAAGGACAGACATCACATAACAATCCAGTACTCTCTTCTTTGTTTCCAACAAAATGTTCCTGTCTCTTAATACACAACTCAGCTTCTGGAATGCACCCTTGGCCATGCTAATCCAACATTGGATCTCCGTATCGCATTTTCCGTCCACTGTTAAAACACTTCCCAGGTATTTAAATTTCTGCACTTGTTTGATTTTGGTATCACCAACTTGTAGTTTTCATTTTGCATTTGTCTTTTTACTGATTGAGTTTTTTGTGGTTGATATTTAGTCCTTTCTTTCTGCTTTCTTTAACTACTTCCTGTAGGAAGTTTTGCAGTTTCTTTCCTGTATCTGATATCAGCCCAGTATCATCTGCATATCTTATATTGTTCAGATTGCAGCCACCAATAACAAATCCTGACAGGACTTCTAGAGTTCCCAGTATGATCTCACTGTATAGGTTGAATAGATCTGGTGAGAATACACATCCTTGACTTATGCCCCTTTCTAACTTTGTGTCTCAGCTGAAACTTTCTGTTAGTATGAAGGCAGCTTGCTGCCATTTAAGGTTATTGATTACTCTAAGGTCTTTCCTGAATATGTCATGGTTGCCAAGGGTCTCTATCAGGTCTTTGTGTCATATGTTATTGAATGCCTTCACATTGTCAATGAAACACAGATATACATCCTTCTGCATTATTATTGCCCTTTCTGATAACATTCTAAGCATAAATATCACATTCTTTGCTCCAGTGTCCTTGACGAAATCACACTGTTCTTGTCCTATTTCCGGTCTGATTCTACTGTGCGTTCTGTTCACCAGAATTTGGATGATGAGTTTTATTACGTGACTCATTAAGCTGATGACTTGGTGGAGTTCACGTTCGTTTGTACCTGGATGTTTAGGTAGTGCTATGAAAACCAATCTGTTTAGGTCTGCTAAGATTTTGCCGCTGTTGTAGATTTCATTTATAATTTCTGTGATTTTGTCAAAATCATCCAAGGCTGTCAACAGTTAGTCCTGTTGCTTTGTTTTTATTCAGTTTGGCCAGTGCAGCTTCCAATTTGGATTTTAATATTTTCGGTTTGTCAATATTTCTGTATATTGTCAGTTGCACTCTCTTGTCATAGAAGATTGTTTAAATATTCTTCTTACTGCTGAAGAATTTCCTCCTTCCTTAATATGAGTGTCCTTCTCCTTGGATTTTATGCATAATATACCAACTTCAAGTGAATGAATCTTGTTGATTTTAAAGGAAATCTTTTTTCATCAAATCACATAGAATTGTACTACCGAATCACAATCAAAGAACTTTATCAAATAACTGAAGCCACATTGCCTGGGGTCAGTCAACAGCAACAGATGGTATATGTGAATTTTCTCATAAATGGGATGTGACTTCCGTCTGTCTTTTCTACAAATATTTTCATGGCAACTGCTCTGACAAGCTTTTTTCCCTAGGTTTCCTGACTACATGTATTTTCTTGTACTACTAGATTGGCAACTAGGTCCCATCCTTTTATTGTTGAAATAATTAAATGTAACCGGCTCTTTTCTCACACTTCTCATTTGTGGAACTCCCTTCCGTTTGTTTGCTTCCATAATAGTTACAATCTCCAAAAGTTTAAATGCAATGTCAGTTGCCATCTTCTATCTACTTGACTTTCATTCATCTCATATCTTCGATTCTCATCCTTTTCTTATCCTTTCTTTGACATCCCCTGTACCATGTTTTTTCACTTACTGTAGCCCCCTGTGCACCAGTGGTGGTCCTGCCTTGCTTGGAGTGAAATTATTTAAAAAAAGATAAAAGATAATATAAATATATAATCTAAATGTTAACTTTCTGTAGTTTGAAAAAAAAAATTACCTCATGGACGTCCATATGTTAAAAGAATCACAAAGGGAAGCCATATTGCTTTTATGCTGTCAAACTGATGCAAAATCATGGCAACCACTAGATTTGAGGAGATATAAATATGCCTGCTAGGAAAGAACTCTTGTGGTGCATTTTTGTGTTTGCAACGACTGAACTACACTCTCTTTGTGAAGAACATTTTGGCGTTCTCATGTTTGAGACAGCTAATCGACGCTCTTTGCGAAGAACTTTTTTGTGTTTGGTGTTTGAAACTACTCATCTACACTTTCCACACTACCTTAAACAAAAGAATAAAAAGAAAACCTCCATCAATACTGAAAAAAGTAATAGCAGTGGACTTAAAACTGTTTTCCTGAAAAACAATTTAAGATAAAAATGATATAAGTTTCAACTGAAAGTAACACTAGCTGTTCAAACAATAACAAATATTTCCTTATAAAGAAACATGTTCTCAGCATTACCACAAGCATTAAAAAACTTTTACTCATCTTTTGGTGTTTTTCTTCTTTCAGCATAAGAATCCTGTTTAATGTAAAATTCTATTTGATGTTTTCCTATTCAAACTTTCATAAACATTTGGAATTGATCGCAAGATTAAAAAATAAAATTTTTACCACACCTATTTAATTTTCATTTATTTAGATATTGTTTATTCAAAGTGAGAAAAATTCAATTGATTCTCATAATTTCAAATTTAGAAAAATAGAAAATGATTAAATGGACTAAATTTTACTTTTTCCTTAAACAAATTTTTTATTTAATTTCCTTCAAGAACTTGAAGCTACACATTAAAGTAAAAGTAAATTTTGAACAACTGAAAAATCCAAAGTCTGATGTCAAATGATTTCAATTCAAACAAACCAATCCTCTTCAACAATTAACATGATATATTAGATTTAGAATATTGTAAGAATCTCAACAAAAATCTTCTGAAATGTCTCATGTCCCTTTATGACAGAATTGATCATGGCTCTCACATCATAATAAATCTTCTGTAATGTCCCATCTCTCTTTAGGACAGAGGATGTTACAGCTCACCAATCAGAAAAAATGAAAGTATGTACACGTCATAATAAATCTTCTGTAATGTCCCATCTCCCTTTAGGACAGAGGATGTCACAGCTCACAACTTACAATGAATGAAAGTATGTACACACCATAATAAATCTTCTGTAATGTCCCATCTCCCTTTAGGACAGAGGATGTTACAGCTCACAACTCACAATGAATGAAAGTATGTACACACCATAATAAATCTTCTATACGAATTCCAGTTAAATTCATTGCAATCATATACATGCAAATACCCTTGAGAAAGGTATTAATCCATCTCTTCCTTCCAGTTATGGGTCAAATAACAGGATAGATTGGGTTCTACAGCCTTGGTTGGCAACCAGTCTTCTGCAGAAAGTAATGGCAACCTACTGCAGGATAATCTCCTACCCAGTCAATCAAGTCTTTTTCAAGACATGATCGCCCAAGCGTGTATCATGTATGGCACTTAACTGACTTAACTGACTGAATATCCCATGTCCCTTTAGGACAGAGGATGTTACAGCTCACCAATCAGAAAAAATGAAAGTATGTACACGTCATAATAAATCTTCTGAAATATCCCATCTCCCTTTAGGACAGAGGATGTTACAGCTCACCAATCAGAAAAAATGAAAGTATGTACACGTCATAATAAATCTTCTGAAATATCCCATCTCCCTTTAGGACAGAGGATGTTACAGCTCACCAATCAGAAAAAATGAAAGTATGTACACGTCATAATAAATCTTCTGAAATATCCCATCTCCCTTTAGGACAGAGGATGTTACAGCTCACCAATCAGAAAAAATGAAAGTATGTACACGTCATAATAAATCTTCTGAAATATCCCATCTCCCTTTAGGACAGAGGATGTTACAGCTCACCAATCAGAAAAAATGAAAGTATGTACACATCATAGTAAATATTCTGTAATGTTCTATGTCTCTTTAGAACAGAAGTGATCATGGCTCTCACATCATAACAAATGAAGAAAGTTTGTGTGAATTTTTGTGATTAGGAATTATGATTTCTATACCCTGAATTAGTTGGACTAAGAATAACTTTGTCCATTGTACTCTCTGGCCCACTTAGTTGTTTGTTGTAGTTAGTAACCTTAGAAAATGTCGTATTGAAGCCACTATTTAATTCACATGGATCGATTCTTCTCATTCTTCTCTCCAGACATGAAGAAGAGAATTCATGTCAATTAATTTTTCCAATTTATTTAATCCCTGTGATGTTGTTTGTCTCACCCACTGAATCAGAATCTATGTATTTTTTGCACTACCTGACTCAGGGATTGAACTCACAAAAACTTAGTAACTAATTCAACTAAATGAACGATTTTATCTATTCATCAATGTTTCATTATGACAATTGACAGATGAATAATTGGAGCCAATTGTTTTCATCATTTCTCCCAAAGTAAGGTAATAAAACCACTAAGATGCAATAAGCTACTGAGTGATAAAGAATATGAGAAAATAAAAAAACTATTAAAGAGAAAGAACAATAAAAAAACTGGAATTAAGACAACAGAAGATAACGATTAAAATTGCATTTAAATTTTTGAAGATGAAACTGTAAAACAAGAAGCTGGAAGAGAGTTCCACAAATGAGAAGCACAACAGAAGTTGTTAGCATATAATTTATAATTACGTCTAGCCATTTCAACTGTTTAAGGTTGAGAACTTACAGCCAATCTAGTCAGTAAATTAAGTGCCATACAGGATACGTGCTTGTCTCAAAAGAGACATGACTGACTGGGCAGAATATTTTTGCGCAGTAGATCGTCCAAATCCTGATGAACAGAGCAAGAAGCAGAATCAGACCAGAGATAGAACAAGAACAGTGTGGTTTCGTTAAAGACATGGGAACAAGGAATGCCATATTTATAATTAGGATCCTCTCTGAAAGGGCAATACAAATGAAGAAGGACTTATACCTGTGCTTCATTGATTATGCGCAGGCATTTGACAAAATACGCCACAAAGAACTGAGGGAGATGCTCGGCAGCCTGGACATATTTGGGAAAGACTTGAGAGTAGTAAAGAATCTTTACTGGCAGCAAACCGCTTGCATATGGACAGGTAATGAATTGAGTAGATATACAAAGATAGAAAGGGGTGTAAGACAGGGATGTGTCTTTTCACCAGATCTGTTCAACTTGTACAGTGAGAATATTTTGAGGACCCCAGAAGTTATACCTGGATTCGTAATCAGAGGCCGCAATTTAAACAAACTAAGGTACGCAGATGATACAATGCTAATAGCAGACACAGAAAGGAAACTACAAGACCTCCTACAGAAGGTAGCAGAAGAAAGTAACAAGAAAGGACTAGAAATAAACTGCACAAAAACCGAATGCATGGTCATCAGTAAAAAGGGCAGCCCAATATGCCAAATACAGGTCAGGGATATCCGAATCAAGCAGGTACAAAAATTTAAATACCTGGGAAGCGTTATAACAGAAGACAGAAAGTGCAACACAAAGATCCAAAAGTGAATTGGCATGGCGAAAGAAGTATTCCAAAAGTTAAGTAAAGTAATAAGAAACAGGACAATTTCACTAGAAACTAGGAAGAGAGTACTAGATTGCTACATGCTGTCCATCCTTCAATATGGCTGAGAATGCTGGACAATACCATTAAAGATGAAGGAAAAACTTGAAGCAACTGAAATGTGGTTCTACAGAAGGATGCTGCGAATATCATGGATCAAGTATGTGAGCAATGATGAGGTCTTGGAAATGATGGAAACAAAAAGGAAATTAATGCTGAGCATCAGGAAGAGACAGCTGAAGTTCCTGGGACATGCAATGAGGAAGGAGGGCTTGGAGAATCTGATACTAACAGGCCAGATAGAAGGAAAAAGAGACAGGGGAAAGCAACGGATAACATATTTGAAGGACCTAATCAGGTGGATGACGGAACAAGGATTGCATGGTGTAACAGGAGAAGGCGTGCTCAGAGCCACCAGGGATAGGGAAAAGTGGAAGGCCATGATCGCCTACGTCATGAAGGGACAAGGCACATAGAAGAAGGTTTCCATTACTTTCTGCAGTAGACTGGTTGCTAATCAAGGCTATAGAACTTAATCTGTCCTGCTATTTAACCCATAGCTGGAGGGAAAAGATATAGATTAATACTACTAAACTGAAATTTGTGACTCATTACTCTAATTTCTCATTTTCAGCTTATATTCACTACACTACAATGCACAGTCAGTTAAGTGTCATATGTGATGCTTGCTTTGGGCGATCATGTCTTGAAAGAGACATGACTGACTGGACAGAAGATTATCCCACAGTAGTTTGCCATTGCTTTCTGCAGTAGACTGGTTGCCAACCGAGGCTATAAAGCCCAATCTGTTCTATTATTTAAATCATAACTGGAGGGAAAAGATGGATTAATCTCTTCCCCAAGGGTATTTGCACACAAGTGAATGCAAGGAATTCAACTGGAATTCGAACTTGGCTCCCCGATTTGTCGTTCTGGGTTGATATCCACTGCACTTGACATCTCAACTTCAATTACTTTCCCACTGATGTGATGTGGCTTCACTCTGTCTTTTCATACTTTTGTGGCAACTGCTCTTATGAGCGTTTTTCCCTGGTGCTCCAACTGCATGAATTTAAGTGTGCTGCTAGATTAATATTATGGTCCCACCCTTTTACTATTGAAATTGTTAAATGTAACCATCCCTTCAACTCTAACAGTTTCTTTTCTTACCTGTGGAATTCCCTTCCATTTACTTGCTTCTCTGGTAGTACACAATCTTAAAAAATTTAAATGCAATATCAATTGCCATTTTTATCTTCTTGAATAATGTTCATCTTTTATCCTTTATTCAATACTCGCTGTACCCAGTCTTTTCCCCAGTATTCTAGTGGTGGTCTGGTTTTGCTTGTGGTGAAATAATTTAAAAAAACCCTCTGTCCCATAGTATTTAGCACATTTACCTCTTTTTCTTTTGATTATTAGTGGTATTTTATCAAATGGTAACATTTATTTGCACAAGCAATAAATTTAAATTATGTATAAACTTAACCTTGTTAATGTTTTTAAAATAACGTGAGATGTCTTACACTAATCATTCAGACGGAATACAAATTGAAACTGCACCTGTTATGTTCGTATATTTTAACAGTGAATATAAATTGGGGTGGAAATTTAAAACATGTAACGCAAAACCGAGTGTGAAATTCTTCTAAAAAAACTTTAACATGAAATTGAACTCCCAAACAGTTTTAAATATAACCCTAAACCTAACACTGTTTGAAATGCTAAAATCTGACTAAATATAAATTATCAAAATTACTAAACTATCTTTTATTTTCATTGTTTCTCCTATATTTACGTTTTATTTACCCAAGCATCAGACCGTGAAAAGGTCCCAACTATCAATCACACATAAATATATATATATATACCATAAACACACACAAGCACTCACTACAATGAATGACAGCAGCAGCAGCAGCAGCAGCCAGGAATGACCATTCATTGAAAGGCAGGATCATATTTGAACACAAACTCTCCTACCATTCTGAAGATGAGATTTTGATCTCAAAATATTAATGAATAATAAATAGGTAATACCTAACAAATTCTTTATCTTCCTTTATTTTACGATATGCATTGTGACAGCTTTCAAGACCTAACCATACACATTTTATCTTTTAATTTAATAGCCTGAATGGATCAATTAGGACATTAGTAGCAACGTTTACTGCTTTGGTTAAATAATGATTGTTACATTTGCACATATGTTTCATAGACAAAATAATTGTTATATTTTCATACACATCTCTTAAACAAAATATTACAATAATTATGGGATTAGTAGCTTTTTTTTTCTTCTTTTGTTGCATAATGGTTATTAAGTATCTGTTTGCCATATACGATACTAGCAGTATAGCCCGGCGTTGCTCGGGTGTAATGAAAGCTTTAAAACTAATCCATGGTCCTGGAGCTCAGACTCTTTGGACGCTGGCATGAAAGACTAAAAAGCAATAGTTGCTTCCAGTTAAAGCGAAACCATAGACTGAAAGAAAAATGAATGGATGTAAGTCAAATTTTGATTTCCTGATATTGATATCAAATAAGTTTTTTTCATTGTAAACTGAATTTTGAAGACTAGATAAGTCCTCTGAGGAAATGGTATCATGGCTGAGACTAAGAACTACAATTATACCTACTGAGAGTCAAACCCGAAGCAAAAACTAAAATAAAAGGGCTGAAAAAAATTCTGACATACAGGCAGATAAACAGACACACACACAAACATCATGCCTTATACATATATATATATATATATATTATCAATTTTCTGCACTATTGTAAGAACTGCAACCTTGAAACTTCTGAATATCATTTCTTATGTCTTTGTCTATGAGTGTATCAAATTTGATTAAAATCGGACCACTCCTTCTATTAAAAGATTTTTTTCGATTATTGATTTTCAATATTTATCGGGGGTACCTCTACACAAAACCTAGCTAAGAACACTCGCAGACTCTTATAGTACAACTGTGTAAATTTTCAAGAAAGTTGGTTCAGCCGTTTTGGAGTCTATAGATAACAGACACACACACAAAGTTCCATTTATAAATAAGTTAAGATTTATTTAAAAGTCTATCTATGAAGAAGCTTATTAAGCTTATTACTCAATTTCTCAAGACAGTATTTTCGTTTTGTTGGATTTTTCTTTGCTGAATCAAGAGTCCCCTTAGAGCAATCTATTCTGCTGTTCAAATTCCTCCTATCCTAAATTTATTATAATCGCTCTTTACGACAAGGTATTTAATGTGTTTAGAATTTATCGATTGAACATTTAGAAATTTATGGTAAATTCAGGTCATTACCATCACTGAACCTATTCTATTTCTAGATCATGGTTTCTGTTGCAGGTTTTATCATAATATTTACTTCTTGAAATAGTATAAAATGTTGATCTTTTGTTCAAGTTTCTTCTCACACTAATTACAAATCCCTATGCCATCAGTATAGCTCCTACTCATCATCAGCACACAGGCCTCGAAAATGAGAACTGAGTCTTGTTTTCTGTCAATAGATTCATTTGTGATGAGATATGGTGTATTTGAATATTATAGGTATATTTCTTTACCTCTGTTTTTATAAACCTGCAAAGTATAGTCTAAAGAAATGTTAAAACGATTCGGGCTCATTTTCACCTTGTCATACTCCTATCAATGTTTGTAATGAGTTATTTTGGGATCTTCAACAGGCATATTGAATTTTATGGATTGATCAGTCAGTTAAGTGCCATACGTGATACATGCTTTGGGCGATCATGTCTCGGAAGAGACATGACTGACTGGGCAGAAGATTATCCCGCAGCAGGTTGCCATTGCTTTCTGCAGTAGACTGGTTGCTGACCAAGGCTACAGAACCCAATCTGTCCTGTTATTTAGCCCATAACTGGAAGGAAGAGACGGATTAATATTTTTCCCAAGAGTATTTGCGTATAAGTGAATGCAATGAATTCAGCTGGAATTCAAATTCGGCTCCCCGATTTCTCGTTCCAAGCCGATATCCAATGCACTACACTTGAAAAATGATTTCTGATGGATGAGTAAAGGAAATGTTTATTTAAGTGATCATATTTGGCTGTGTTTTCAACATAGCAGATATGCAACTTTCTATATCGCAAAAGAAATCTATTCCATGGAGCTGTTTGGTGATGTGCATGACAGGATTATCTCCCTTGCCAAAATTAGAGAGACAAATAGCAAGCCTAGTCATAAGAATAGAACCAATTGAGAAAGCAAAACATACATGCTCCCCATTTCATTTCACGAATCTTTCAATATTATGTTTATCCCTGAGTACATTCTGAATGTGCGTTTGTGGTGCAGAGGATATCAGCTCGGAACAAGAAATCGGGAAGCCAAGTTCAAATTCCAGTTGAATTCTTTGCATTCACTGATGTGCAAATACTGTTGGAAAAGGTATTAATCCATCTCTTCCCTCCAGTTATGGGTTAAATAATAGGACAGATTGGGTTCTATAGCCTTGGCTGGCAACCAGTCTACCACAGAAAGCAATGGCAACCTACTGCAGGATAATCTTCTGCCCAGTCAGTCGTGTCTCTTTTGAGACATAATTGCACAAGCGTGTTTCTCGTATGGCAATTAACTGACTAACTGAATATAATGGAAATATGAGTAAGGCTTCTACTGGGCATAAAGTGGAGGATCAGTTTTCTATGTTTATGAAGTAATAACCTGATCTCCCACTAGTTACTACTTAATAATATAATGCCTCTCTTCTCCCTCTAGCTATGAGTCAAATAATAGGACAGATTGGGTTCTATAGCCTTGGCTGGCAACCAGTCTACCTCAGAAAGCAACGGCAACCTACTGCGGGATAATCTTCTGCCCAGTCAGTCATCTCTCTTTTGAGACATGATCGCCCAAGCGTGTTTCCCGTATGGCACTTAACTGACTGACATTCTTCCTCATTTGGTTGACAGTTTGTGTTTTCATCTTTAGAAATTGCAGTTATGTTACGGAATCAAGAATTAGCTCAGAAAAAATGGGAAATATATTCCATGAAGAATAGAGAAATTACATCTTTGTGGGCAAGCTATAATTTTCTCTTGACAATCTAGACTCCAGCCACTTTCTCACCAACAGGATGTGGCTTCTCTTTCTGTTCTATAAATACTTTCATGGCTTCTGCTCTGACAAACTTAAGTCACTGGTGCCCCTGCCACAAGTGTTTACTCATGCAACCAGACTGGCATCTGGGTCCCACCCATTCACAGTTAGATTAAACAAATGCAGATGATAATTCTATTTCTGCAGCTTCTTTTCTCGCACTTCTCACCTGTGGAATGCGCTTCTATATTTTTGCTTTCCTGACAACTACAATCTCCATGAATTTAAATGCAATGTCAATACCCATCTCTAGTTCTTTTCACACCACCCTGTATATCCTTTCCTTTCTCTCCACCTTTGCAACAGTCATCACACCTGTATTCCCATCTTTAACTGGTTTCTCTTTCACTTTACTCTCCTCCTATTTAATTTTTTTGCTCTTATGTAGCCGCCTGCACATCAGTGGCATTACCCCCTTGCTCGGGGTGATACAATCAAAAAAAAAAAATTTATCCTCAAGAGACAAAATGTTGCAAACCCATGGTGAGCTGCATTTCTTAGTTTCATTAGTTCAGACCTCAAGGACTCATATTGCCGTGTCCACAGGATCTAATCAACTTCATTCTGTTCATATTTCATTTATAAAAATAGGCAATCCTATTCAGAAAGTTTCTTTGAATTTGTGGAACAGACTCCCTAGAGTATATTTTCCAATTACTGCAAAATATGATATCAATCCTCTTAGTGAATGTTTGACAATCTTCCCACAGATAAGAAGAAAACAAGGGGCAGTAAAAATATGGTTCTACAGAATGATGTTGAGAATTCCATGAACAGATTGTTTAAATAATGAGGGAGACTTAGAGAAAATGTAAATAAAATGAATATTGATACTCAGAATGCATAATGTGGAAGGAGGGCTTGGCAAATTCAACTCTCACAGAGCATATCGGAGGCATGAGAGAAAACAGGCAAGTAAGTAGTGTGGATTGTGCATTAAGCACTTTTTTTATCTACCGTTTGCTGATGCAACCATCAATTTTTTTACTGGTGTATATATATATATATATAACAGTAGACATTAAGTTTCACACCCAATAGTGATGGCCTGTTTTATGCTTAAACACAATATTCATGTCATGTGTGTTGAGTTTTGGCTTGACTATATATGATATACACTACCAGCCATAATTATGAGGGCATCCCAGTGTTTTAAAAAAATGATGTATTTCATACTATTTTTTAGTATTTATTGCCAAGTGAATAATTGTAAATGAAAATAGAATGGTTCTTTTGTTAATTCTGCACAATAACATGTGCATCAAATGAATTTATAAATATTTAATAATTACCTATATTGCAGTTTTATCAATGAAAGAATGAAGAACATTTAGGGCGATTTGGACGAGTTCATATTTGCTTCTTTGCCTTGTAAAATTTTGAAAAGTAATAATAACAAAAAAAAACATTCTATTTTCATTTAGAATTATCCACTTGGCAATAAATACTAAAAAAATTGTGGGTATTTGTTGTGGAGTAGTTTTTGCGCTGAAGGTTATAATCATGCTATGTTGGTTGCTAATCGACTTAACGCACCTAAAATATTAGGAACTTGGTAATCTTTCACCGAAAGCTGACTTCTTAGTGTAGCTGCTGCCAGGCACCATTTGCTACCAAACCCAATGTAAAAATCAGCAGATTCATTTTCTCACTGAAGTGAGCCCTGTATTTTTGACCGGCGCCCTTGTCACCCCTTGGGACAATGTGGCCAGAAAATATAGTTCCTAATATTTTAGGATAACGTAAAACAATAATGAGGTCTAAATGTGAAGTATGAGACAAAACAGTAAAGTTAGAATAAGTAAATAAAAATATAACAAACAAGCTGTCTTACAGCAACCTTTTCTAGAATATAGGATTTTTGGTCTCTACATAAGAAATAGAAACCTTAACATTTTTTTGGATTGAGACCTTCTAAGAGGTCAGACGTAAATTTGTTATCTCCAGTGGCAGCACATTCATTCGGTACTGTTAGGGAGTAACTCAATTGCCATAGACCACATGAGGTGCCGAGTTTTCACAGCTGCACAAGTACTGGAAAGGAAATAAAACCTTTTACAATATAAACCCACAGTTGTCAGTTCTCTCACAGACGTTTCATGTGGCAATGGCAATTACACTTAGTATTCGGCTAACTGCTGACTAATATCAACTGCCTAGTAGTTCTACTGAACTCCAATAGAACTCTAAGGAACTTCTATGAACTTCCCAAGAACTTCTTGTTAACTCTTATTAATATAGGAGGGAGAGTCCATTATCTGAGTAATAGGTGTGTCACCATAACAGGTGGCCTAATAATAGTGGCTGTTAGCGTATATATTCCAAGTTTCAGTTGTTGCAGCAAATTTCAAAGACAGACTTTGATTCATTGAAAGGAGAAAATTAAACAATAATCAAATCCTAAATGTCCATATTGTTTCTGTCATTTGTTACTAATGAGAATGGATAAGACAGAAGCAATTTTTCTTTTTAATGAAGCAATATATTTTTGTCCGTATGAGGATGAAAATTTTCCTTGAACAATTACTGAACGGCAAAAAAACAAAACTATTTCAGCTTTGATTAGCGGCTGACTGATAAGCGTATGAGTATTTTATTACATCCTGATCAAACAGACAAAAGAACTGACGAAGAAATGAAACAGAAATGCTGAAGAAATAAGAAAATGAAAATGAAGATAACAGTGAAACGAAAACATCAAATCTTTTGCCAGAGTCTCAGAATCATTTTCCTCACAAAGGCGGGCAAAAGCAGGTTCACTTAGTTTTGCATCTAAAAATGTTTAAGGAACAACACTGAAGATAAACATAATGATACACATGTTTTCTCAAAATACTTACATAATACACTTGCATATTTACAAATATTCAAACCATATGTATCTCTTTTAAAGAGTTATATCATCAAAGATGAAGGAAAAACTTGACGGAACAGAAATGTGGTTCTACAGAAGGATGTTGCGAGTATCATGGACCGAGCATGTGAGCAATGATGAGGTTTTAAAAATGATAGAAACAAAAAGGAAAGTTCCTGGAACATGCAATGAGGAAAGCGGGCTTGGAGAATCTGATACTAACAGACCAGATAGAGGGAAAAAGAGACAAGGCAAAGCAGCGGATAACATATTTGAAGGACCTGATCAGGTAGATGACAAAATGGGGGTTGTGAGGTGTAACAGGAGCAAATATACTAAGAGCCACCAAGGGTAGGGAGACGTGGAGAACCATGATTGCCTACGTCCTGAAGGGACAGGGCACATAGAATAATAATAATAATACAGATGCATTCTGGGATTTTTTGCTAACCAATAAAATAGACATGCTTTCAGTCTCAACCCCCATATTACTGCTTTTCTTATCTTAAAGTCAGAACACTATAACCACTTGACTTTTGCATGTGAACACAATTCTTACTTGGTCAATTTTTGGTCTTATTTTTGTTACATTGCCTAATTTTGTCTTAGCGTTATTTTTCCCTTTATTTCTTTTCTTACTGTTTATTGGAAACTTTTCAATGTTGGGAACTTTTTCCAGTGGCGATCAACCATGACCTATTAGAATCTGATGTATGTTTATTAAAAACAACCAGTGTTTACATACTTCCTCAAATTGACATGCATGCAACCAGCAAACACAAATAATGTCTTCTAGACACACACACTTACGAATATATAATATTATCCAAATTCCATGTGAACAAAACAGAATTATAAAGACACTTATACACATAAAGCAAAATATTTTTTTTCATTTAGGCTTGGAATCCATAAATTTTTATATATATATATATATATATATATATATATATATATAAAGACAAACTTATAACTATACTTGTGTCGTAAAACCTTCTGCGGATCTACGTGGAAGGAAAAAATGGTCATAAAAAAAGAAAGCGCCAAGCCCATAAACATCAGTCAAAAGGATTCGGACATTTAGCCCAAAGAAAAAAACCTGAGACAAGTCATCAACTAACAAAAAAGTGCTCAATACTTGGGTAGAGCAGAATAAATAAAGTATACCTAGTGATCCAACAAACCTACCAAGGTTTCACCTAAACGGATCTTCAGGGAAATCTGGCTAACGAGGAAAGAAACAAACAACCTGATAAAGAAATTATAATATCTGAATAAATATTATTAGCTTTACTTTGTATTGAGCACATTTTTAAGAATAGTGTTTCTTTGGACAAGGAATATTATTCCATCCATACTTACCCTATACTCACTCTCTCTCTCTCTCTCTCTCTATATATATATATATATATATATATATATTGTGTATTTTGGCAGCGATCCATCTTTTATGCTAGCTTTGTTAAAAAGGATAGACTGTGGCGGTGAAGTTTTTTTTATATAATTTTTAATGTGATCTCACAATTTCCTGATTTTCAGAAGATAAACTATATAAAAGTTCTTTATTTATCCAAGTACTTTTGGCTACACTTGATAATGGCTAAAAGTATTTTTTTTTATAATGTAATAAATATTTATTTTAATTTACTTTGTGATTAATGAATGTTTTACATATTTTAAATAATAAAAGTTTATGAATTTTATCATTTGTTCTTACATTTTTTTTAGCGCTGTATGTTAGTTTTGGAAATGAGTAATTCTTTGGGGAACAGATATTGAGTGATGTGATGAATAGTATAAACAAACGTATCACATATAAAAAACAATAAGAAACATTTTCTGATAAGTTGTATAATTGTCAGAATTCTTACAAAATATATCATGACAGCAAAGGCCAAGGTTAAATGAACTAGACATTCATTTCATTCTAAATCTGCCTCTTGTAGAAAAAATGAGATTGCATATCAGATCCTGCTGAGTGTATGTATGTTTATATATATATATATTAGACTGGACATACTCTTGTTATTTTATAGTATCATTTACTCTTAGAAAACAAAAGGCCACGAGAATGAATCATGCCTATTACTTTTACTTATTTCAGGTTCTATCTTGTTACTCAGGCAGTAAATATCTTGACATCTCTACTCGTACTATTTTTCTTCATTTATATGTTAACCATTCAAAATGTTCGTGACTATGACTCTCACAGCTTCCTGTTTCGTGTTACTTTTAGCAACAATCCCATTTCATCCTTCTGCTGCCACCCATTCATTCAAACTCATTAAGTCGGTTTACCTGTTTCTTTCTTTTGCCTTCTGTGTTCCCTGTGAGTGATAAATTCTACAGGCTTTCTTTCCTCATTATTTGTCTGAGTAATTATGACACTATTTTTTTTTTTTTTACTGCATGTATAAGTTTCCTTTTAGTTCCTAATGTCCTTAAAATTTCCCTCATTGTTCACATACTCTACCAATGGTATTTTTAGTCTGTGTTCATCGAACCAAAAATGGCTTCTTCATTTGTGCAAAAATTGTTAAGCATTCCTATCATAATGAAAATAAGTAGAACTCCTTTCCATATTCTTGTTTGCCTGATATCTACAATCTCCAAGAGTTTAAATGCAGCATCAGCAGTCATCTATCTCCTTGATTCCCATCTATCATATCACTTTACACTTTCCTCTCATGCAGCTCTCTTCACACCGATGTACTCGTCCTTCTTGTATCTATTCTCTGAAACCTACTGTGACCTGTTGTCTTCTCTCTTCACTTTCTTCTGCTATTATGTAAGCCCCTGCCCATCAGTGGCAGTACTGCCTTGCTTGGGGTGAGACGATTATAAAAAAGCTTTCTTTCAGATTTCTTTGGTCAACAGATGTAATAAACATTTTTTAAATAGTTTGAAATTAGAAAAAAAATCAAAGTAACTATCTCAAATACAAGTATCCACTTAAAAATGTTTGAAGCATTTATTTTTTAAATTACTTTCTGTTGAATGATGACTGACAACAAGTCAAAGTTTCATAAAAAATCATCAAGCATTTGTGTAATATATGACCTTCAATAACCAAGGTAATTGACAAATACATCCAGCCATAGATAAGGTCAACAAAGAACGAGAGTGACTGACAGATATATATCTAGCTGTAGATGGTATCAACAAAGTACAACCACAACTTCAAGTGTAAACACAACTTCTGCTCTAGAAGCTTCTTTTCTCACATTTCTCGGCTGTGGAACTTCCTTCCATATTCATTTTTTTGATAGCTTCAACCTCCAAGAGTTTAAATGCAATGTCCACTGTCATCTCTTCTCACCTTGACTCCCATCCGTCTTCTCACTTTACGTTTTCCTCTAATGCAGCTCTTTTCACACCGACGTACTTGTCCTTCTTGTATCCATTCTTTGACACTTACAGTGACCTGTTCTCCTTTCTTCTTACTCTCTTATTATTTAACCCCCTGCACACCAGTGGCAGTACTGCCTTGATTAGGGTGAGATGATTAAAATAAAAAAAACGTTTTTCAACTTTTTCCTGTCTCTGATTCAGTCAGTCAGTTAAGTGCCATACATGATACATACATTGGGCAATCATGTCTTGTAAGAGACATGACTGGGCAGAAGATTATCTCACAGTAGGTTGCCATTGCTTTCTGCAGTAGACTCATTGCCAGCCAAGGGTATAGAACCCAATCTGTCCTATTATTTAAGACTGGATGGAAATGATGGATTAATACTTTTCCCAAGGGTATTTGTGCATAAGTGAATGCAAGGAATTCAATTGGAATTCGAACTCGGCTCCCTGATTTGTCATTCTGAGTCAATATCCAATGCACCACAACTCACATCTGATTATAGAATTAAAAATGTCAACATATCATTTTATTTCACAAAGATAAGTAATACCTGAATAGTTATATTTGAAGGACTGCATCTGAAAGGCTTCATGGCCAAACAGTTAAGACATTTGCCTTGATAAGACAAACTTATGTAACAAAAAAGGGATGAGAGTTCAAGTTTTTGTCATAGACTCATTCTTTATTTCCAGTTCCCATTGTTTCCTTGTGATCATAAATTTAATGATCTGAGTTATGATCAAGAATTAACAAAATTATGATGAAATAATAACTTAATACTGAAATATATGAAATCTTGTCTTAATACCATGTCTCTTCAGGACATAGGTGGTTATATCTCTACAGTTTTTTTTTCTTAAATTACCATGACATCTTCGGAAAGACAGAATAGTAGTTTTTCATTGCCTCTTGTATACTTTTAGATGCTGTACCCATTCATAATATAAGCAATAATGGTTTTCAACTGCTTCTTTTTCTTAAATTGCTATATCTTGGGAAAGATATTGGAGTGGTTTCTTGTTGCCTTCTCCATGGTTTTGCATTCAGAATATATTTCCTTTTAGATTGGCTACCATCTACCCAGCAGCTTTACCCTTAGCTGCAAGGATAAATAGCTTCATACCTTTACCCACACATTTTTACTTTTTTGGGTTGTTACTCTGTTGATGTCATCTATGGCCAGATCTATCTATCAATCACCTTGTCTATAGTCGGATGTATCTGTCAGTTTGCTGGCCATCACTTTTCAAGGTGGTTGTCACTTCTGTTGTTTTTTTTTTTTTGTTGCACACTGCTGACATCATCCACAGACAAATATATCTGTTGACAGCATTTACATTATTTGGACTATTTTTCTCATCTTTGTTGTCATCTGTACGTTTCAGCCGTTACACGCTCCAACCTTTTTCAGGCGTTAGAAATTTCAAACCGAACTCTTTATTAGAATCATTGTGGTATATCAGTCTCATTTGGAAGTCTAGAATTATTTCCCTCTAACACTGCAAGTTACTTGTTTACCACTGCTGTAGCCTGCTATTGAACTTATTACTCTTTGCGTCAAGTCACAGGAACTAACCAACATCTATATCCACTGGGCCATGTGTCCTTAAGAAGAAATGGCAAAAAAGATGAGGACAATAGGCTGAATAATGTAACACTACCTCATATTTGTTGACCTCACCCATAGCCGGATGTACCTGTCAGTTAACACTGCCATTCATGATAATCTATTACATCTATTTCCTTGCTGATGACTCTTAAAATATCAGCGAGAAATTTTGTAATAATTTTTTAGAAGCAGTTTGTAAAATATTTAACGAATACATATATAAGTATATAAAACTATCTAATCTAATCTAAACCTAAACTTATTTATAAATGGAACTTTGTGTGTCTGTGTCCGTTACCTATAGACTCCAAAATGGCTGAACCGATTTTTCTTGAAAATTTACACAGTTGTACTATAAGCGTCTGCAAGTGTTCTTAGCTAGGTTTTGTGCCGAGGTATCCCCGATAAATATCGAAAATTGATAATCAAAAAATCTGGTTTTTGAAGGAGTGGTCCGATTTGAATCAAATTTTATACACTCATAAACAAAGACATAAGAAACGATATTCAGAAGTTTCAAGGTTGCAGTTTTTACAATAGTGCAGAAAATCAATAATATATATATATATATATATATATAAGGCAAGATGTTTGTGTGTGTGTCTGTTTATCTGCCTGTATGTCTGTATTTTTTCAGCCCTTTTATTTTAGTTTTTGCTTCGCATTTGGCTCTAAGTAAGTATAATTGTAGTTCTTAGTCTCAGCCATGATACCATTTACTCAGAGGACTTATTTAGCCTTCAAAATTCAGTTTACGACAAAAAATATTATTTGATAACGATACCAGCAAATCAAAATTTGACTTACATCCATTCATTTCTCTTTCAATCTACAGTTTCGCTTTAACTGGAAACAACTATTGCTTTTTAGTCTTTCGTGCCAAAGAGTCTGAGCTCCAGGACAATGGTTTAGTTTTAAAGCTTTCATTACACCCAAGCAACGCCGGGCTATACTGCTAGTATATTATAAAGCTTTAATTTGTTATATATATAATATATATGTAGTATAATATATACAGGTTTTCCTCAGTTTATGTGCATTCGATTTATGAATTTTTGATGAGTGAACTAATGTTTTTATATACTAAGATTTGATTAATGCTAACATGAAGCTCGATTAGTGTGGTAAAACATTCTTCAATTTAAACAATATGTTTTTAATTACTTATTGAGGCATTTGTTGATTAATGATTATTCAATTAATGGATTTTCGATTAGTGCACTAACATTTTTACATAACAAAATTTGATTACTGCAGACATAATACACAGCATGGTAAAACATTCTTCAGTTTAGCCATTATAACTGAAAATAATCTTTTTAAATATTTCCTAAAATTTAAAATTGGAAAATGGGTAACTATTTTGTTTGTCAAGTATTATGTTATCTAAGTTAAAAAAAAATGCATGGTTATAAATAGATAAATTTTATAATATAACCCAATATTCTTGTATACTCTCTGTGTGTAGATTCCTTGCAACCTTTTTAGTGATGGATATTACAATGTTCTTGGGATTGATTTCTCTACCGACATATAAAACTATATATTATGAAACTCTAATGTATTATATATAATGTACTATATATATAAGCATGCAGTGTGGGTATAGAAGAATCCAAAGGAGTATCCTGTACACACAGTGGTAGGATAACTCTCTAAGAGAGCTCTAAATATATATGTATATAAATACATAGAGAGCAAATATAAGAAAAATTAAGGCAGGCACACTATTTCATGGTAACTCGGAAGTATGGGCCTATTTTAGGTGAACCATCATCAGCTTCCGTCTTTATTGTACAAAAGATTTTACACAAATCTGAAAATCCTTTGTACAATAAAGACGGAAGATGATGATGGTTTGCCTGAAATAGGCCCATACTTCCGATTTACCATGAAATAACGTGTCTGCTTTAAATTTTCTAATATAATGTTCTATGTACAGGTTTTCCTCAGTTTATGTGCATTCAATTACGGCATTTTGGATTAGTGCACTAACATTTTTATATACCAAAAATTGGTTAGTGCAAACATGATGCTCGATTAGTGTGATAAAACCTTCTTCAAATTAACCATAGTAATTGAAAATTGATATTTTTTTTTATATTTAACAATGTACATATTAGTTGGGAGATTCCTGTATTTACTTTTGTGCAAAATATAATTGAAATATATGTTTTGCTTTTGATAAAATCTTTCTCAACATTCAACCCATTCTGTCTTTTACTATATGGAGTTACATTAATATTGTCAACCAACCAATGATAGAACTCACCCTTTTTTGTCATTTTTACATTTATATACATCATAATGTGTTAGTCGTTTCTTAAGCCTCAATACAGTACGATATTCTGTTTAAGTATATCATGGATGAAGATGTCTACTTAAAGCGTCCAGTGAAAAGTGTATAAAAGCTCTGGTAAAAATGTAGCAAAATGAAGGTGTTAAACACAAAATGAAATCGCCTTTAATAATGAACCAACTAAAAGTGTTCAGTTGAAAAACAAGAGAAATAATGTTTATCAATAATAATAAATAAAGCATTGATAATGAAGAATGTATCAACTGAAATTACCATAATAAAAAAGCAACAACAATCAAGAATTAAAAATGAAGAGTACATTAATGAAATGTCGTGATAACAAAAAAAAAAAGAAGAGGTGAATGAAAACTAATAAACCTCTGTTTTTCTCCAAGAACAAAACTGATATTTTTGACTTAATGATCAAAAATGGCCTCTAGCCTTTAACTCAGCAATTGTTATAAAATATTCAACTGTTTGAGCAGAAGATAATTGTATCTTGATATGGCTGTGATTCAGTTTAATTTTTCCCCTGATGATTCAAGTATGCATAATTTTTTTTTTTTACATGTTGTTAATAACAATAAATAATAATTAGTTTTTGATTTTCACACCAACCTTTGATCCTGAATTATAATTAATCAAAAACAAAGATCAATTCAATAAAGATTGGACTTTAAAAGAAAGTAGGCCCTGGCAATCAAACATTTTGTTTCCCTATATTTTATACAATGTAAGTATACATTTTTGGTAAAACATCTTTTCTATGTCATTGATTTCTATAATTTTTTAGAAATATGTTTTCACTTTGAAAAAGATTTTGTTTTTATGAGATTAGGTCATTACTAACACCTGGTTCCAAGAACACCCACGACGTTTATGGACATGGAGAAGCCCAGGAGGGGACACGAAGAACCAAATAGATTACATAACTATAAACAAGAGATTCAGGAACGCAGTAGTCCAATGCAAAACGTACCCAGGTGCTGACTGCGGAAGTGACCACGTCCCAGTCATCTGCAAACTAAAAGTGAAACTCCGAAGACTGAAGAAACCCAGCATAACACCAAGACTGCAATACGACACACTAGAGGATGATCTCACCCTGCAGAAAGAATATAATAACAGCGTAAAAAAGAAATATGAAGAACAAATTGGAAAAGGATACTCAAAATGGGAGTCACTAAAAGAAGCAATGGTGACCTCAGCGAACAACATAGCCCCAAAGGAAATCAGACGAAGAAGAAAAAATGAGTGGATGACCGAAGAGATCCTCCACATGATGCAAAGGAGACAAAAAATAACGCCAAGACACGGAACAGAGTACAAAAAACTTCACAGGGAGATAAGGAACAAATGCAGACAAGCCAAAGAGGAATGGCTCAACAACAAATGTGCAGAAGTAGAGAGACTGAGCAGGAACAACAAAGCAGAAATGCATAAAGAGATAAGAGAACTGACAGGACAAAAAACCTGTTCCTCAACAGGATGCATAAAATCCAAGGAAGGGACAATCATAGTAGAGAAAGAGGAAATACTCCAGCGATGGGAAGAATACATAAAGGATCTCTTTGGCGACAAGAGAGAACAACCGAGAATACACAAGGAGATGGATGGACCGGAAATACTAAAATCCGAAGTGGAAGCGGCAATGGCCAAAATGAACAGAAATAAAGCACCTGGCCCAGATGGCATAGTGATAGAGCTGCTGACAGCCTTAGAAGAGTATGGCATAGAAAAGATTACCGGCATAATAAACGAAATTTATAGCAGCGGAATAATACCAGACGACCTATGCAAGTCGATATTTATAGCACTGCCGAAGAAACCAGGTGCAAACGAGTGTGAACTACACAGAACTATCAGCTTAATGAATCACATTACAAAACTGATTGTCAGAATCCTGATGAATAGAGCGAGAAGCAGAATCAGGCCAGAGATAGGACAGGAACAGTGCGGGTTCGTCAAAGACACTGGAACAAGGAACGCCATATTCATGATTAGGATGCTCTCTGAAAGGGCATTACAAATGAAGAAAGACTTGTACCTATGCTTCATTGATTACGCGAAAGCATTCGACAAAATACGACACAAAGAATTGATGGAAATGATAGGAAACCTCGACATTTTCGGCAAAGATATAAGAATAATCAAGAATCTCTACTGGCAGCAAACGGCCTGCATACGGACAGGTAACGACCTCAGTAGATACACAAAGATAGAAAAAGGCGTAAGACAAGGCTGTGTCTTTTCACCGGATTTGTTCAACCTATACAGCGAGAATATTTTTAGGACCCTAGATGACACACCAGGATTTATTATTGGAGGCCACAACCTGAACAACATAAGATACGCAGACGATACAGTACTGATTGCGGACACGGAAAGGAAACTGCAAGATCTCATACAGAAAGTAGCAGTGGAGAGTGACAAAAAGGGACTACAAATAAACTTTAAGAAAACTGAGTGCATGGTCATCAGCAAAAGATACAACCCAAAATGCCAAATACAGGTGGGGGATAACAGAATCAAACAAGTCCAAGAATTTAAGTACCTAGGAAGTGTTCTAACAGGAGATGGAAAGTGCGACACGGAGATCCGAAGGTGAATTGGCATGGCAAAGGACGCGTTCCAGAAGATGAGCAAGATACTAACACACAGGAAGATCTCAATAGAAACGAAGAAAAGAGTGCTAGACTGCTACGTGATGTCAGTTCTTCAGTACGGCTGTGAATGCTGGACAATATCATCGAAAATGAGGACAAAACTGGAAGCGGCCGAAATGTGGTTCTACAGAAGGATGCTACGGATATCGTGGACTGAGCATACAAGCAACGACGAAGTGTTAGAAAGAATGGCAACAAAAAGGAAATTGATGCTGAGCATCAGGAAGAGACAACTGAAGTTCCTGGGACATGCAATGAGGAAGGAAAGCCTGGAGAACCTGATACTGACTGGTCAGATAGAAGGAAGGAGAGACAGAGGAAGGCAGCGGATAACATATTTGCAGGGCCTGATCAGGTGGATGACGGAACGGGGGTTGCCAGGAGCAACAGGAGCAAACATACTAAGAGCCACAAGGGATAGGGAGACGTGGAGATCCATGATCGCCTACGTCCTGAAGGGACAGGGCACATAGAAGAAGAAGAATGTTTTGATACGAAAAATTTCATTTTCATTTTTTTTTGTTTTGATGAAACCTGTAGGAATCTTTACAAGAATGTCCTTTTTAATTCACTGCAAAAGCTTTATGTTATACTAGCAGTATAGCCCGATGTTGTTCGGGTGTAATGAAAACTTTAAAACTAATCCATGGTCCTGGAGCTAAGATTCTTTGGACGTTGACACGAAAGACTAAAAAGCAATAGTTGTTTCCAGTTAAAGCGAAACCATAGACTGAAAGAAAAATGAACACAAACATCTTGCCTTTTATATATATATATATTATAAATTTTCAGCACTACTGTAAGAACTGCAACCTTGAAACTTCTGAATATTGTTTCTTATGTCTTTGTCTATAAGTGTATCAAATTTGATTAAAATCGAACCAATCCTTCTATAACCCGATTTTTTTGATTATCGATTTTCGATATTTATCGGGGGTACCTCGACACAAAACCTAGCTAAGAACACTCACAGATGCTTATAGTACAACTGTGTAAATTTTCAAGAAAATTGGTTCAGCCGTTTTGGAGTCTATAGGTAACGGACACACACACACAAAGTTCCATTTATAAATAAGTTTAGTTTATGGCAATTTTCAAATGGTTTTATAATACTGAATGCATTTTACGATTCTAAACAGAATTTTTAACTATTTATACGATTTACATTGTTCAGACTGTTGTTCTCATCTTTGTTGCACTATTTCCAACATTTTGGCCATTGTACATTCTGACCTTCCTCAGGGTGATTGGAATTTCAAACTGAACCCTTTATTTTGTTTACTAGAGTAGAGTGTTCTAGTTCTATGTGTCATGTCTCTTTCAGATGTCTCAGTATTAGTTATCTCTCTCGAATTCAAATCTCTAAGGTTTTTGTTCACCTCTGCTGTAGTCAGGTATTGAACTCACAACTCTTTGGATCAAGTCATTGAATTCAACCAATGCTTTTATCCAATGGGCCATGTGTCCAATCACCTGAAAAAGGTTGCAGCGTACAACAGCCGAAACATTTTTAATATGGCAACAAAGATGAGTACAACAGTTTGAACAATGTACTTAGTATAAATAATTACAATACCTCATCTCAGAAATATACACAGATGTTGAAGGTGAATATGGTAACAAAGATGAGGACAACAGTTTGAACAATGTACTTAGTGTAAATAATTACAATACCTCATCTCAGAAATATAGACAGATGTTGAAGGTGAATATGCAGCAAAGATGAGGACAACAGTTCAAACAGTAAGTATTGTAAATAATTACAATACTTCATTTCAGAAATAGAGACAAGTATTTTCAACTTTTAGTAATTTGTTGAAGTATCAAATAACTACTGTGTTTGAATCTCATAGCCAGTATATATTAATTTCACTATTTAAAAAAGAAAAAGTCATATACAGAAATAGATGTATCTATTAAATATGTCTACAGTAATAAGTAATAATGTCAAATTTAAAGTACCCATTTTATTGCTGATATAAATATTATAAGAACCTCATCAACCACTGTTCATTAAGTTGTTGTTCTTCTATACTGGTTACCAGCCATGGCTATTTAACCTATAACTGGAGGCAGAAGAGATAGATTGGCTTTTGATTTGATAATAGGAACACACTGATGTTAGATTTTTCTTTACTTCTCCTTGTATTAACACATTGCCAGACATTGTGAGTGAATTTATCACTCAATTCATAAATCAAAAATTAACTTGAAGCAAATTAAAATAGAAAAATTTTGATTGTCATATTTTCAATCATTTAAGATAATCTTTTTTTTTTTTATAATCGTATCACCTCAAGCAAGGTATTTTACTTCCACTGTTGTGCAGGGGGTTACATAGAAGGAAAGTTATGAGAAAGAGTGACAGGTTATAGAGGGTGTCAGGAAGAGGGTAAGAGAAGGATGAGAATACTGATGAAAGTGGAGTGTACGGAGAAAGAAGCATGAGAGAGAGGATGCAGGTTAGTGAGATAGGAGATGACTATTGACTTTACATTTAAATTCTTGGAGATTGTAGCTGTCTGGGAAGCAAGTAAATGGAAGGAAATTCCACAGGCAGGAAGTGCAAGAAAAGAAGCTGTTGGAGTAGAATTTGCATTTATATTTGATTGGTTTCACAGTAAAATGGTGGAACGTAGTTGCTAATCTGGTGGCTCGAGTGAATTCACATATAGGGGGCACCAGTGAGCTAACTTCATCAGAGCAGAAGCCATGAAAGTATTTGTAAAAGAGACACAAATTTATATATGTAACATGCAAAGTTTATGTACATAAAATTTGGCATTGTGGTGTTATCAAGTACCTGCAGAAAAATGGTTCAGCTTACTTTCATACCTTCTTCTCTGTGTCATGTTCCTACAAGATATAAGCGACAATGGCTCTCCACATCTTCCTATTCTCTGTAGATCTCAACCTCTTCTCCTGTTATCCTGCTCCACCATTCTTCAGCTCAAGTCCATCAATTATGTCACATATTGTTTTCTCTTGACTCTCCTTCCCGCTATCTGTCCTATGAGCATCAGATTCTCCAAGCTCCCCTTCCTCACTATATGTCCTAGAAACCTCAGCTTTCTTTTCTTGATGTTAAGTATCAGTTTCCTTTTCATGTCCCTCCTCTCCAAAACCTCATCATTGCATTTCGTTTTTTTGTAGTTTATATATCGTTTGTTCTTTCCACTTTCTATAGCTACTTCCTGTAGGAGGTTGTGTAGTTTCATATAGCATACCATAAAACTATGTTTTATCACACACACACACACACATATATATTCATAAATCTTTAATATGTAAGACTTTTCTCCATCACCAGAAAAGTTCACTTCATAAAGAGGGACTAAATGCCTTCCTTTATATAGTGGACTCTTCTGGAGATGTAGAAATGTCAAATGTTTTCAAAGAAATATTTTGTTTTAAATTGTGATTAGCTGTAGAAAAATGAATTTTTAAAGATTAAATTAATTACTATCTGAATTTATTTTTCAATAGATATCATTATTTATATTATTTATGGTAAGATTAAATGCCCTTGTCTTTGTTTTATTTATCATAGTGTTTTGGCAGTTATGCCCTCAAGCCTTCTTTAGGTGTCAGTCTGCCAGGGAATTTTCAATTGAATTTTTCAATTAAGATGTAGGAGTAGAGTAACTTGTCGTTCCTCTCTCCATTTCATGGGTTATTTTGTCTTGGCCTTTTTTGGGGGAGTGGGGGGGGGGCTTCTGCTTAGTGGAAAGAGACCAAACAATAACTGAAATGTATTAAAAAAAGAAATAAAGGGTTCAAATTGAAATTCTCTGAAAGTTCTTATGACTGACAGGCACCTGAAGAAGGTTGAAGAGCACAATGGTCAAAATGTTTTGATCAGAACAACAGCTATGAAGACATCAGGCCAACTTTAAATAATTTAAAATATTAAAACTTAATTTCTTTTAGTGTTTTTATTGATATCATACAGACAAAGTAGAAGATCAATTGTTAAATTTACTTAATTTAATTTTCAGTTTAACTACCAGTAAGAACCTGGCATTTTATTGGATGGGAAGAGTAAGAATTCTCATGGGCAATTTAAGCATTGGTCTTTGTAAGAGGAAATATACCACTACACAGAAGGGGGATAGTTGGTAGTGCCTATTTGTAGCGCCGTTAAGTGCAGCCTCAGCCAACACAGTAGAATAAAATGGGGCTGGGTAAAGGTTGGGGGTTTGCTTCTGGGTTAGCTGCACAAAATAAATGTCTGCTTGAATAAATTTGCAAGGGGTGTGTCAGTTTTGAAACAAGGCAAATGAAAAATGTAGAAGTGTATGTTAATTGAAAGAGAGAATACTCACACGGATACACACACACACACATCTTCAGTTACATATAAATTTGAAAAGTTGTGGCTTGAAGGAAAATCCCAACTGGATCCTATTAATATCAACTTTTAAAAAAATTATTAAAATCGATCCAGCCAGAGGGCTCAATATAATTCCTTTATTTACAGGGCCAATATTACATATAAAAATAAATAATATATATATATATATCTATATATATATATATATATATATACTCATTTATTGTATTTATAAATTTATTATAACCATCAACATGAGTCCTCTCAATTTTTGTTGTGAAGAAGTTTGAATAAACCTCAAACTGCATTCTAAATATTTCAGACAATTATAGTAATTTTTTTCTGGGCATAACTTTCTCAGGTTTTTTACATGAAGTTTTAATCCAGAAAAACTCAAGATACTCAACAGAAATTTTAAGCTTCAAAACTTCAGGCTTGTGTTTTTTCACTTGTTAACTGCATTAAACTGCAAGACTTATGACCTACATCTGTAGACATTAGATACAGAAGATAGCTCTTGTATTTTTTTGAAAGAATTATTTTGTATGTAAAAGTTTGTGTTGAACTTACCTTTAACAAAAAATACTTCAAAATAAGGAATTAAAACAAAATTAAACTGAGAAGATATGAGCAATTTCTTTTGCTTAGGTTGTGTAGAATAATAAATTTTCAAGGGGTGTGTAAGTTTTGAAACAAATTGGATGAAAAATGTGAAAGTGTATGTTATTGAAAATCAGTGAAGATACACACACACACACATCTTGTTTTATTTATATAGATTTTTAAAAATTTTTTAAAATTCCAAGGAGATAAAGCCACTGAGATGCAAGGTATTCATGAGAGCTAAGAACCATAGAATAAAGGAAACTGAGAAAACATTACTGAGTAGAAATAACAATAAATGGAACAGGATTCAAGGAGACAAGATAACAATTGATGTTGCATTTACATTTTTATACATTGGAGCTGAAACAAAAGCAAGAAGACCAAAAAGGTTTCCACAGATGAGAAGTGCAAACAAAGAAAATATTAGAATAGAACTGAAATTTCAACAGTAAAATGATGAAACTTAGCTTAAATTAATACTTGGAGAGTTGAGTTACTAAAGGGAAATAACTGAATTGAAATATCCAGAAAAGGCAGAGCACCTGGAACTAGAACAATCTATCACAATAGACAAAATAAATGGTTTGGCTTCAAAATTTCAATGTATATCAACAGAAGAAGGTTGGAGCATACAACAGCCAAAACATCATGAATATGACAATTTGTGCATATAACAGTTCGAACTATGAAAATAACATAAATTAATAGTAAAAGTTGAGTGACCCAAAAGTTGAGTGATCCAATGCTGTGACTCAATTCTGTTTGACAGCTGTAAATCTTTCACCAGTGGTGGGTCATCAGGTTCAAATGTCAATGTTTAGGTCATAGTAAAATGTTAGATTTTGAATGCTGATTTTTTAAAACAGGATGATCCTTCCTATTTGGAAGATTGATGCAACAAAATCTTGTAACCTTCGTCTAAATGTGTGCCACCAAGCTATGCTTATTGATATTGAAAAAAATTAAATCATTTCAAATAACTAACAAAGTTCAGCAGAACAAAAATCAATTTTGAAATGGTGGGTTGCTGCTGCTGCTGCTGCTACTGTAACCACCTCTCAGACATGTATACACAAAGGTTTTGTTGACATTTTACCTGACACAGTTTGATTCTTTTTTTGTTTTACTTACATTTTAAGTAAATGGCATAAACTTAAGATTAAGGAAAAATATCCAGAAATATAAATATTCATCTTGATCATGATTTCTTATTGGCTTTGTGAATTGCACAATTAGATAAGGAAAAGGAAAGAAAAGCTGTAGGGATTGAATAAAAATACAAAATAAAATAAACATAAAAATCTCCCAGGATTCCTCTGACAGGAAAGACAATTTACGCATGTGCAAAAAGAGAGGCTTCCTGCCGCCAAAAATAAACTCTATCTCTTTTTCTGTTGGACTTTGACTGGTAAAGATGTGCCGACTGTTCGGAAAGGAATTTCCCCAACAGGAGGTCGTTGGAATCAAAAAATAAAATCAGTGTCCAAACTGTCTCTCTAGTGTCTCTGTATCTTTCCTTTTCTCTTTGCCTATTTATTTTAGCGACAAAAGTTATTCAGCAAGTCTTGGATGTTTAGGTGAAAGAACCAACCCAGCAGTAATGGCCATAACATCCATAAAATCCTCCTGTCACTAATATTTTCATTAAAAAATAGCTTTTACTGCATATCAGCAAAACAAAAAAACATTTGACCATGAAAATCACAAACAAATACTGAAGATATATTTTGTTTAATAAATTTTAATATGATATTTTAAAAGGACGTTTGATAGATTTAAATATGGTACTTTAACATGATATTTGATTCATTTTTATATATTTTAACATGATATTTTCTTTGATAAATTTTAAGTATATTTTAAGAAAACATTTTATAAATTTTAATATTTTAAGATAGTATTTGAGAAATTTTCATTAAATATTTTAATATCATTTCTTTTATAAATTTTAATATATTTTAACATATTTGATAAACTTTAATTGTATTTTAACGTTATATTTGATAAATTTCAATATATCTTAACATATTTTCTTTGATAAATTCTAATCATATTTTAAGAGAACGTTTCATAAATTTTAAGGTGATATGATCAATTTTAATGTGATATTTTATCAAGATATTTCTTTAGATAAATTTTAACAGTATTTTAAGATGAAATTTGACAAATTTTCATCTAGCATTTTAATATATTTTCTTTGAATTTTATTATATTTTAAGATGATACTTGATAAATTTTAATATATTTTAACATATTTAATTTCATAAATGTTAATATGATATTCTAAAAATTGTGTTAAATTATAAAGTGATATTTTAACATGGTATTTCCTTTGATTAATTTTAATGGCATATTCAGATGAAATCTGTCAAAATTTCATTTAATGCTTTCATATATTTAATATGGTATTTTTAGATAAATTTTAATGTATTTTAAAATATTTCTTTAAAACAATTTAAGAGGACATTTTATAAATTTTAATGATATTTTAATAAAGCATATCATAAATTTTAATATGATATCTTAACATAATATTGAAAAATTTTAATATGCTACCTTTATATGATATTTATTTGATAAATTTTCATTGTATCATATTAAAATTCTTATTTATTGAAAAAAGTTTGAAGATTCTCCTGAAATATATGTTAGGAAATTAGACCCCTTGTAAAAAAAATGCATAAAGAAAACTTTAGATGCTTATTTAAATTAGACAAATTTTGAAAAAAGTTTACCTCAGTATATACACATATCCATTATAGTAAATATTGAACAAATTTAACAAACTTAAACAGAGAAGCATAATATTGAGTCACCAACCGACAACTGATATCACTTGATATCTTGATATCACAATTTATATCACTGGCAGTGATTTTCAGTACAATTTGTTGGAGTTTTTTTGGGTACCCCTGTATACTAGTGAGCCAGCAGTCAGCTGACTCATTTTATAGTTCATCAATAGAAGGGTTGTATACCCATGATTATGCGCAGGATAGATAGATAGTGAAGTGGTATCCTGTTGCCTTCTCCACAGTGATTTATTGAGACACCACCTCTAGTTAGCTGGCCGTTGACTTATCAAGAGTTCCTCCGCCCTTTGTAGGTTTAATTATTTTTATCCTACCGGGTTGCTAACATCCCGTAAAAAAAAGGGTGGAGTGGAAGAAAAAACATAAATATTATGTATATACTAAGTATAAGTTCAAAGAAATAGTCATGTAAAAAAAATAAAGTTGATTCCCTAGTTACTCCTAACTAGCAAAAGAGAATGCATCACATATTAAGTAAACAGAAGATATTTTCTTGGAAATTTCATCCTTTCTCAAAGAGACCTTCTGTTTAATTTGGATAATTCCGGCCAATGCATATTTTGCAATAGCACATGGTCTAAAGTGGGGGGACAGAGAGACGAATTATAATGCTATTAAATATTTTACATGACAAAAATCAATTTTAAATGAAACATTCACATATTTATAAACTTCAGAACAACAAAAAGAAAAAAACTGAATTATTCTGAAAATAGAATATTAAAAACAAAGCATGAAAAACAGTAAAACAAAGAATTGTTTTTTCTAAGCTACCAAAAGGACACCACAAATGTTTGCCAAAACTTAGCATCACATTAAACACATCCAGTAAACAGAAGATATTTTCTTTGAAATTTCATCTTTTCTTAAAGAGACCTTCTGTTTCATTTGGATAAATCCGGCCAATGCATATTTTGCAATAGCACGTGGTAAGAAGAAAATGCAGACTAAAGAGGAATGGCTCAATGCCAAATGTGCAGAAGTAGAGAGATTGAGCAGGAATAATATAGCAGACATGCATAAAGAAATAAAAGAAATGACAGGACAAAAACCTGTTCTTCAACAGGATGTCTAAAATCTAAGGATGGAACAATCATTTTGGAGAAAGAGGAAATACTCCAACGATGGGAAGAATATATAAAAGATCTTTTTCACGACAAGAGAGAGCAACCAGTAATACACAAAGATGAAGACGGACTGGAAATATTAAAGTCTGAAGTGGAATCTGCAATAGCCAAACTGAATAGAAACAAAATAGCTGGACCAGATGGCATAGTCATAGAGCTACTAATAGCTCTGGAAGAATTTGGCATGGAGAAAATGACTGAAATAATAAATTAAATTTATAATAGTGGTGTAATACCAAATGACTTCAGCAAGTCAATCTTCATAGCACTACCTAAGAAGCCAGGAGCAAACAAGTGTGAACTCCACAGAACCATCAGTTTAATGAGCCATATAACAAAATTGATCGTCTGAATCCTGATGAATAGAGCAAGAAGCAGAATCAGGCCAGAGGTAGGACAAGAACAGTGTGGTTTTGTCAAAAACACTGGAACAAGGAATGCCATATTTATGATTAGGGTGCTCGCTGAAAGGGCTATACAAATGAATAAATATTTATACCTGTGCTTTATTGATTATGCAAAGGCATTTGACAAAATACGCCACAAAGAATTGATGGAGATGCTTGGCAGCCTTGACATATTTGGGAAAGACTTAAGAGTAATCAAGAATCTTTACTGGCAGCAAACCGTTTGTATACGAACAGGTAACGAATTCAGCAGATATACAAAGATAGAAAGGGGCATAAGACAAGGATGTGTCTTTTCACCAGATCTGTTCAACTTGTACAGCGAGAATATTTTGAGGACCCTAAAAGCCTGGATTTGTCATCGGTGACCACAATTTAAACGACCTAATATACACAGATGATACAGTGCTGATAGCAGACACAGAAAATAAAATACAAGCCTTTATACAGAAGGTAGCTGAAGAGGGTGATAAAAAAGGTCTACAAATAAACAAGAAAACCAAATGCATGGTCATCAGCAAAAAGGGCAGCCCAAAATGCCAAATACAGGTGGGGGATACTAGAATCAAGCAGGTACAAAAATTGAAATACCTGGGAAGTGCTATAACAGAAAACAGTGTGACACAGAGATCTGAAGGTGAATTGGCATGGTGAAGGAAGCATTCCAGAAGTTGAGTAAAGTATTAAGAAACAGGACAATTTCATTAGAAACAAAGAAGAGAGTACTGGATTGCTATGTGATGTCAGTTCTTCAATATGACAGTGAATGCTGGACAATATCATTAAAGATGAAGGCAAAACTTGAAGCAACTGAAATGTGGTTTTACAGAAGGATGCTGTGAATATCATGGATTGAGCATGTGAGCAATTATGAGATTTTGGAAATGATGGAAACGAAAAGGAAATTAATACTGAGCATCAAGAAGAGACAACTGCAATTCCTGGGACATGCATTGAGGAAGGAGGGCTTGGAGAACTTGATACTATGAGGCCAGATAGAGGGAAAAAGAGACGGGGGAAAGCAGTAAACAACATATTTGAAGGACCTGATCAGGTGGATGACGGAACAAGGGTTGCATGGTGCAAGAGTAGAAGGGGTGTTAAAAGCTACCAGGGATAGGAAGACATGGAAAGCTATGATCGCTTTCATCCTGAAGGGACAGGGCACATAGAAGGGTTAACCAATCAGAAAGATTAAAATATTTAATGCAACTTGTTTAAAAGGCAACCATATTTTCCCGAGTATTGGCGATATACTCCAATTCAGTAGAGTGTCTGACTCGTGAGTGTTAATCTTTGATGTGGTTAAACACCATTGCTTAATATATCTTTAAAACAGATGCTCAACATGTTGAATAAAATTGACAATATCTTATACAGGGTCATAATAGTAAACATGATCAATTCATAGTCACTAGCAAATTGTGTATCAGGATAGTGTGCTAAACATTGCTCCTTGGGAGGCACTAGTAGACCTCTTTAGATCTATAATCAGCTGTGATCATGCAAATAGCATAGTGGTCATCAGTATGGCTAGTGGGAGTGGCATTCTGAAATCATATTCCAACTGAGGTTATTGGATTCACTTTCGCACAAATACACTTGGAAAGTTATGACTCAGTCTCTTCTCCTCTCAGCTAGGTTTTAATAGCAGGCCCAATTGGATTCTGTATGCAGTTTTTTTTTTTTGTTGTTGTTCACTCTGACAGAAGGCTCAGGAGCCACTCAAAGTAAAAGGCTATTAAATATGGTTGTTAGAAGTAGATAATATTTGGAAAGTTGGTATGGCTTAGTTAGTTTTGGAGAAAAATAACTCAGAAATAAAATAAACAGTCATGTATGATTGTAGTTGCTATAGAACCCATAGCAACAATACCAAGAATGATGAGGCTGTTGCTGTATACATCACAGAAGAGTCTATTACTGGCTGATTTTCATATCATTATGAAACACCTGTTCCCATAGGATCATCAAAGTTAAGCAATGGTGAGTCTGGTCAGTATCTAAAAGGAATACCATTTTGGAAATAATAGATGCTGTATGGGTGATCAGTCAGTTAAGTGCCATACGTAATACACACCAGGACGAACATGTCTCTTTTGAGACATGACTGACTGGGCAGATGATTACCCCGCAGTAGGTTGCCATTACTTTTTGTGGTAGCCTGGTTGCTGACCAAGGCTATAGAACCCAATCTGTCTTGCTATTTAACCCATAACTGGAGGAAAAAGGTAGATTAATACCTTTTTCAAAGGTATTTGTGCATAAGTGAATGCAAGGAATTCAACTGAAATTCGAACTTGGCTCCCCGATTTCTCATTCCAAGCCAGTATCCACTGCACCACAATGCACATCCTTATAGGTAATATTGACTCCAAATTCTTGATCTGAGTGCTAAGTTCTAATTCACTGATGCACAAATACTCTTGAAAAAAAGTATGCCGCCATCTCGTCTCCCCAACTATAGATTAATTAGTATGACTTTTATTAATAAATCATTATCTTATCAAGAATTCTTAAAATCTAATATTTTTTGGTTTTAAATAACCTGCAAAAGGTTGATAGGCCATAAAAAACAAAACAGTTGATCAAGATTTATTACTACTGCTACTATGATCTGTTATCTTAATAAATTAGCATGTGTGCATCGATATTTTTATGTGAGTATTGATGTTTATAAATGCAAGTAGATAATTCTGATATTGTTACTTTATAGACAAATGTCTGGAAAGAGTTAATTCCCCATTATTGTTTTTTTTACCTTTATCATTTTGTATATTATGATTTGTGTATTGGGGCAAGGTAGAAATTCCTACAAAAGTCCTGTTGGTTCATGAGTGATCAAGTTCAATCATGAACAGCCTCCAAACTAAATTTGTCAGTAAGCAAAAGCAACTTTCATTTAACCTTTGGCAAAGTCTTCTGTTTCTCTGTTGAACTAACCGCAAGTCTTGATAAAATTCTGCATTCTGCAAAAGAAATTATTCTGAGACCAAACATAATAAATTGCCAGAAGAAAAATCTCGATTTGTGCCCACCGCCAGGACCTTAGAGACACCCGGAAGCTAAACTAGTAAATATTACTGTATTGAATAACTAGGTACTTACATTATAGTCGGATGAATAAGCCATTTGGTTGATACAAATTTGAATTGTACATTGGTTTTCTAAATAAGCTACAAACACTTGCATAAGTATTCACCGACATGAAATTTTCCACATTTTGTAGTCTTATCAACTGGAATTCAAATTAACTTAATTGGTGTTGTAGTGAGTCTATGAAGAAAAAACACATAAAAATAAAATATATAAACAAAAATAAAAAAAATTAAAATTAAAATAAGGCATTTTCACTTAAAAAATTAAAATTAAACATCCTTATCTCTTTCTTTCACCTTCTCTCTCTTTCTCTCTAAACTTGTCTTTTAGGTATGAATTTACACAAGCTACGAGATTAGCATCAAGGTCCCACCCTTTTACAGTGAAACCGATAAAATATAACCGCAATTTCTACTCGAGCAGCTTCTTTTCATGCACTTCACGCCTGTGGAATTCCCTTCCATATATTTGCTTCCCCAACAACTACAATCTCCTGGAATTTAAATATAAGGTCAATAGACGTCTATCTCACATCCATTCTCTCAAACTGTTTTCTCCATCTACTCCACTCCCATTCTCATCCATCTATTACTCTTCTCCTGACATTTCCTATAACTAACCCCTCTTTCTCATTGTAGAATCCTTAGATAGCAACAGCCAGTAATCAGTTAAGGTTGAAACTGGCAGCTCTCCTTTCCCAGCAAATTGGTAGGTGGTTTATATAATAGCCTGGGAGATTCCATTCTGCTATCGAGGCAAGTCTATTCTGTAGAGTTTGATTGGCCAATGATTCCATTGTGGATATTGTGCTCAATAAACATCAGCACAATATCCACTTCATGGTGAGAGGAGAGGGAGGGACATGTATTTTTATACAATAAATCTCGAGGAGAGAGGGACATGTATTTTTATACAATAAATCTCGAGGAGAGAGGGACATGTATTTTTATACAATAAATCTCGAGGAGAGAGGGACATGTATTTTTATACAATAAATCTCGAGGAGAGAGGGACATGTATTTTTATACAATAAATCTCGAGGAGAAAGGGACATGTATTTTTATACAATAAATCTCGAGGAGAGAGGGACATGTATTTTTATACAATAAATCTCGAGGAGAGAGGGACATGTATTTTTATACAATAAATCTCGAGGAGAGAGGGACATGTATTTTTATACAATAAATCTCGAGGAGAGAGGGACATGTATTTTTATACAATAAATCTCGAGGAGAGAGGGACATGTATTTTTATACAATAAATCTCGAGGAGAGAGGGACATGTATTTTTATACAATAAATCTCGAGGAGAGAGGGACATGTATTTTTATACAATAAATCTCGAGGAGAGAGGGACATGTATTGAGTTACAACCCTGTGTATTTTTATCTGCCAACTAGATGCTAGTTGGAAACATCTTTGTGAAGACTCATGATTGTTCACTCATCACTTTCCCCTATGTAACATGCTGTGCAACAGGGGCAATAGAATGCCTTGCTTGGGGTGAAATGATAAAAAACAAAATTCTTTCTTTACTAACAAGAAGGCAACACTCAAGTAAAAAGAAGAAAAGACTGAACCTGGTCAAAAAATGCTGGAATGCTACAAGAACAAGCTTGCTTAATTGTGACTGAAAAATACCAAAAATGAAGATTTCATGCATAACTTTTATTATGAAAAAAAAGTGAAAAACTGAAAAATAAAATAATTTTGTCCATCAAAAACCAACTATGTGTGACATTTGTAAAATTATTTAAGAGGTCATCTGCTACTGATATTTCCACCTAAGAGCCAAGAAAAGCACATTCAGACTGATTTTGACCTAATTTCTTAGATTACTACTATCTTTACCATGATCTTACTTTAAAACACTGAGACTGAAATTTCTTCAGACTGTTACCAATATCCACCTTATTACCAAATCTTTTGTTATGCTGAACTCAAAAAAGCTTGTTCATCACTTTAAAGAAAATAAATAAAAATATGTTATTTATTTTAAACTCTAATGTCAGTTTGTTTTATTCCAAAAATTCTAATCAAATAATTATCCACCCCTACTGATCCTGATGATTAATTTCCTTGCTACAGTCATTTTATCATTTGATCAACACAAAATGCATCAGACTTGGAAAGAGCAAAACACATTTTATGATGATGTAAACAATAATTAAGGTAACAAAGTATTCCCTCTTCTCAGAGTCAATACTTTGTAGAATTACCTTTGTGCTGTAATTACAGTCGAGGTATGTCTTTACCAGCTTTGTCTCTTGACAAAAATCTTTGCAAATTCTTCTTTGCCAAACAGCTGAAAACTCAGTCAGATTTGAAGAAGATTCTCTATGAACACGGGTTTTCAAATCTTGCCACAAATTCTCAAATAGATTTCAGTCTAGGCTTACGGCCTATCACATTGAATACACCGGGTCTCGCTCGATCACCGAAGTTAAGCAACGTTGAACCTGGTCAGTACTTAGATGGGTGACCGCTTGGGAATACCAGGTGCTGTAAGCATTTAGTGACGGATGTGCGTTGTGGTGCAGTAGATATCGGCTTGGAAAGAGAAATCGGTGAGCTGAGTTCGAATTCCAGTTGAATACCCTGCATTCACTTAAGCACTGGTACCCTTGGGAAAGGTTTTAATCTGTCTCTTCTCTCCGGTTATGGGTTAAATAACAAGGGTAGGACTTGGGGACCCTGCCTTTAAAAACAAATCCCAATGAATCTTGATACTCGAGAAAAAAAAAGTATTGCTAGACACAAAACTTATATAAAAACAACAATAAATTGTTGAAAGAAAAAGGTATTACCAGCAATAAATAAATAAAATTTAGTTGGCAATAAATGACCCGTCGAGGTTGATATGCCATAAGAACAAAACAACCAAACTTCTCAGAGTCAATACTTTGTAGAATCACCTTTGTGCTGTAATTACAGTCGAGGTATGTATTTACCAGCTTTGTCTCTTGACAAAAATCTTTGCAAATTCTTCTTTGCCAAACAGCTGAAAACTCAGTCAGATTTGAAGAAGATTCTCTATGAACACGGGTTTTCAAATCTTTCCACAAATTCTCAAATAGATTTCAGTCTGAGTATTGTCTTGGACATTCTAATACTTTGTTCTGATATAAACGTGTGTTTTTATGTTACTAAGTTTATGGTGACCAGAAAAAAGAAATAACAAAAATTTAAAGCAATAAACAATTAACATAAAATATAATAATTGAAAAACCATGCAAGAAAAAGAGAGATAAGTGAGGTTGTAAAGGCATCCAGTGAGGTGTACAGAAAGATGGAGAGAATAAGTTGTGACTGGGTTAACAGTGTTGACGAACTAGTCTAGTCTGATGTCTTTGCAGATGGGAGGTCACTTTTTGACTAGTGTGTGAACTCGAGTCAAGATGTCATTCAACTACCAAATATCCCTTTGATGGGCTTTCATGACCTTTTTGAGATTTTCATAAATTTTAATATGCTATCTTAAGATGATATTTAATAAATTTTAATATATTTTAACATATTTCTTTTGACAAATTTTAATATGGCATTTTAAGAGGATATTTTATAAAATTTAATGATGATTTAAAAGAACATGTGATAAATTTTAAGGTGATTTTTTAGTGTGATATTTCCTTTGATAAATTTTAATGGTATTTTAAGAGGACATATAAATTTTAAAATGATAATTTAACATAATCTTTACACAGGAGTGGGTGCTATTGGTGGAAATTCTGGATTGTATTGTTTTTCTGGGGTTTTTTTAAGTGTGGGAGTAAGCAGAAGATATATATATATTTTTTAAAAATCATTTCACCCCAAGCAAGGTAGTTTTACTGCCACTGTTGCGCAGAGGGTTACACAGGGGAAAGTGATGATAAAGAGGGGTAGGTTACAGGGGATGTCAGGAGGAGGGTAATAGACGGATGAGAATACCAGTGTAATGGGGTTGGAGTGGATGAAGAAAAGAGCTTGAGAGATATGATGCGAGTTAGTGAGATAGGAGATGTCTATTGACCTTACATTTAAATTCCTGGAGATTGTAGCTGTTGGGGAAACAAGTATATGGAAGGGAATTCCACAGGTGGGAAGTGCGTGAAAAGAAGCTGTTAGAGTAGAAATTGCAGTTACATTTTATCAGTTTCACTATAAAAGAATGAGACCTAGTTACTAATCAAGTAGACCATGTAAATTCATACCTAGAGTCACCAGTGATCTAAGTTCATTGGAGCAGAAGCTGTAAAAGTATTTGCAGAAGAGACAAAGGGAAGCCATGTTATGCCGGTGAGTGAATGACAGCAGCTGGGCTGCCAAGTCGGAATTGATTGCATTACAGATTCTCTGCTGGATTTTGTCAAGAACCCCGAGGTGAACAGCAATGGCATCCGACCAGATATGGCAACAATATTCAATACATGGGCGGATGGTAGATTTATATATGTGTAGGATAGATTCAGACGGGGGAAAAATTCCTGGCCCTGCACAGTGACCTGATCTTCTTAGCAGCAGATTTAGCAATGGATTTGATGTATTCATTCCACTTGAGGTCTATTGAGAGTGTGAGACCAAGGAGGCACAGTGTTTTACCCTCAGGAAGACAGGAAAGAGAAGGAGTGAACCGATGGAGCTTTGTGCAGCTGACAGATTTTTAGTTGAGGTTTTGGGGTTCAGAGCATTTGCATCTAGTTAGTGGTGGAAATTAGTGCTGCATGAATCAGAAGATTTGATTTGAGGAAAAATATAACTACATTAATATGCTTTAATCTAAATCATTCTATTGTGTTTAGGGTTGTTCTGTTGGAAGTTGAACCTTTTTCTCTATTTCAAGTCTTTTGCAGCTTATCACAAATTTTAGATCTATTTATCTTCCCCATATGCTCTGACCAACTGGACTGTTCCCACTGAAGAAAAGCACCCTCATACCATGATTCTGTCACCATATTACATGGTGAGGATGAAGTGCTCAGGGTGATGTGCAGTGTTGGTTTTCTGTCAAACACAGCATTTTACATGAAGGCAACCAAGTTCAATTTGGTTTCATTTGACCAGATCACCTTCTGTTTTGGAGTGTCTCGCACATGTTTTGCAGTGTCTCCCACATGTTTTGCCATGTCTCTTACATGTCTTCTGGCAAACTAAAAATGGGAATTCTTATGGTTTTCTTCTTGCCATAAGAGACAGATTTGTGGAGTGCACAAATAATAGTTGTCCTGTGAAGAGATAATCCAATCTGAGCTGTGGATCTGTATACAGTTACTCTGGGTCACTTGGTTGCTTCTGTACTTAATATTCTGTCAGTTTAGCTTTGTCTTGTTAGGTTTGCAACTGTGACATACTCTTTTAAATTTAAGATGATAGATTTTACTGTACTCCAGGAGATGTTCAAATCATGGAATACTTTTGATAACCTGACCCATCATTATATTTCTCCGCACCTTCCTTGGTTTTCGTGAAACTTTCAAAGAAAAGACGTATTTACCCATAGAGTTCAGAATCAAGAATCATAATTTTTTTTTTCTTTGAGAAATTGTCATAATCAGGTGGATTCTATTTACTAATTATGTGACTTCTGAAAACAGTGAGTTTCACAGTCATGTGAGCGGGGGGTATATATGCACTCAAAATTTTAAGATTTTTATCTCTGAATAATCTTAAAAACCATGTAATATTTTCCGACTTCAAAATGATGCTTTATTTTAGGTTGTTCCTTTTCATAAAACCTGAATAAAATTATTTAAATTTGTTGTTAGAACTATAACATGAAAAAATGTGGAAATTTTTTTTATAATCGTGTCGCCCCAAGCAAGGCATTTTACTGCCACTGTTAAGCAGGGGGTTACAAGGATGTAAATTATGAGAAAGAGTGACAGGTTATAAGGTGTGTCAGGAAGTGGGTAAGAGAAGGCTGAGAATACTGATGAGAGTGGAGTGGATGGAGAAAGGAGCATGAGAGAGAGGATGCAAGTCAATGAGATAGCAGATGACCCAATGTATTATACTCAGCCGGAATTTGAATTTGGCTCACCAATTTCTCATTTCAATCTGCTAACCATTTCATTATCTGCATATTCATTTCATAGCTATCAGTTATAATAATTTATTGTTTATATAGCAAGAATTTGTATGTAAGGATGCATATGTCAGTTGTTTATTCTTATGAAATGCTGAGATTATTTAGTCTATCTCAAATAAGGATTTTGGCAAAATTTTGTATATAAAAAAAAACAATGTATAAAAAATATTGAATTTTGAAGTCTATATTGCAGTAGAAGTAAGTTATGGAAAAAGACAATGCGTTACAAATTTCTAAGTTTCAGCCATAAAATTATAAAAGAAAATCTGGCATGCAAATTTTGTCTTTGCATACAAACTAAAATTCTGATATCATTATATTTCTATTTAAGTCTCCTGAAAACTTGTCTGATCTTGATCTAGTTTCTTGGAAATTTAGCTGATTTGAAAAATCAGATAAATCTGGCATTCAAAAAGTAACAAAGGCACACCCTTTTTTTAAAATTTTTTTTCTTGAATGTTATGAATGGGCATTTGTCTATATTTCTGAGATGTGGTAGTATTTACAGTATTTACATTATTTGGACTATTGTCCTCATCAATGTTGCCATTTGTACAACACTCCGACTTATGTACGCTCTGGCCTTCTTCAGGTACTAGGAATTTTGAACTGAACCCTTAAGAACACATGGCCCAGTGGATATAGATGTTGGTTAGTTCCTGTGATTTGACCTAAAAGTTGTGAGTTCAATACCAGGCTACAACAGTGGTGAACAAGTAGCTTGCAGGGTTAGAGGGAGATAACTCATGACTTCCAATTATGGCATTAAATGAGAATTATATCCCCCAGTGATTCTAATAAAGGGCTTGGTTCGAAATTCTCAGCACCTGATGAAGGCCAGAGCACCATCAGCTGAAACGTCGTACAAATATCCAGAAAGATGAGCACAAAAGTCCAAATAATGTAAATACTGTGAATGAGTGTAGAAGTCAAATAACTTACCTTTCAACATGGCTGTCTCCCAGCAGGAAGGTGTCTATTCAAGAGTGTCGATATTGTGCTCAATATTTGTGAAGCTCAATATACACACTGAAATCGTCAGCCAATCAATACTTATAGAATGGACTTGCCTGTAACAGAATGGAATCTCCCAGGTTATTATTTAAAACACCTACCAATTTGCCCTGGGTTTTTTTTTTTTTTTGTCGGAAATTTAAAAACAATCTTTTCTGCAAATTATTAGAAACCAATAGAAAAGATATCCAGTCAAAATCATGTAGCTTTTAACAATCTTCACAGACGGACAGCATATTCAATAGAATATATGAGCTCCATGCTCTTCTCTTCCACAAAATGGCTAAAAACATGTCTCATGTATCTTCTATGAGAAGTTGAATTGTTTCCTAATATTTACCCAGAAACCAAGAATTACCATTACTTCTATTTTACCAAACTTTATAACAATGCTGCCCAATTTTGACCTTTATTGAATTCCTTACATTCACTTCTGCACAAATACCCTGGGGAAAGGTATTAATTTGTTTCTTCCCTCCAGTTATGGGTTAAATAACAGGACAGATTGGGTTCTATAGTCTTGGCTGGCAACCAGTCTACCGCAAAAAAGTAATGGCAACCTAGTGTGAGATAATACTCTCCCCAGTCAGTCATGTCACAAAAGAGACATGGTCACCTAAGCGTGTATCACTTAACTGAACCTTTATGGGTTATTTAATGCAGAAACTTAAATATTTTGTATGAAATCACATTTCATTTTTAGAGATACTAATGCTGTAGTGATACAATTCTTACAAATTAGGCCATGGCTGGCGGGAGAATAGGTGAATTCATACTTTTCTCAAGGGTATTTGTCCAAAGTGAACATGACAAACCAAACTGGAACTAGAACTTGTCTCTCCAATAAGCAATTCGGAGTTATTATCTATTACACCACTCACAAATCCAAGCTTGCAACACCTGCTATTCCCAAGCAGTCAGCCATCTGGGTACAGACCAGACTTGATGTTGCTTAATTTCAGTGATTCAATGGGAAACACAATAAATAATATTGACAAAACCTAAAGAAGGATCTGCAAAATAATTGGTCCTGACTTGACATTTTGACTTCAATCACTTTCTCACCAATGGGGTGTAGCTACCCCCATCTTTTATACAAATATTTTCATGGCTTCTGCTCTGATGAGCTTCTTCCATTTTACCCCAACCACATAAATGTAAGCATGCTACTGGATTTGCATGTAGGTCCCACCCTCTTACCATTAAAATAGTCAAATGTAACTGCCACAGATTCTTTTCATGTACTTCCTGTTGAACTCCCTTTCATATACTTGCTTCTCATGAAATGATGGAAGCCGTCCAAGAGCAACAACCTACAGTAAATTCAACCAACAATTGGAAAACGGCTCCCAGGTTTCCAAAAAGTAAGAAAGGACAAGATAACCCTTACCAAACTTAACATTGGACATGATTATATCACCCACTCATATCTGCTTAAAAATGAAGAACACCCAGAGTACACTACATGTCAGGAACGATACACTGTGAAACATATACTTATAAAATTTAGCAATATCAACCCAACCTGAATGAAGTTATTACAAACAAACAGCATAAAAGACTTATTTGAAAATACTAAGCCAGATGATTTACTGGATTTCTTAAAAGACAGACACTGCAACAAAATTTAAATATATACCAACCTAAAACAATTGTGATACCAAGCAAAAGCAATGGACCAGATGTTTGTGCTTTCACGACCAAAAAGCAAATGACCAAAAGTCGTCGCTGCGCCACCAGCTCCATGCAGATGTTCCGGTTGAAAACTAAAAATTAATTAAATATCAAGTTTCCAGTTCGCGAGCCTATGCAAATTTTATTTATCAACCAATGGGAAGCCCAGAACCAAATACAAGTGTGAAATCCCAAATGAGCTGCTGTGATCCAAAAAGAAGATATAAAAAGCGGATACAGAAAGCATCGACAAGCAGACCAACTCGAGGAGAAGAGAGTAATTAGTATATCCTTTGACCAAAGTCAAGTGGTTTACTACGCTCGCCTCCCTTACCTCTTTCCTTCTTCCCTGCCTCAAAAACTACTTACTGATCTAAGGAGCGAATACATCAAAGACATTCCTTACTTACAACACTCCCACATTCCTAAGCATTAATTCTCTTTTCAGCATTTTATTGCCATGAACATTTTAACGTCTGTTGGACCTATACTTCAAGTATTACTTTAATTGTAAAAACCTTAATTGATATGTGTATATATAAAATGTTATCTTTCAACTTAATTTGCTTTTCTTGGTTTATAACCTTTCTTTATGACTTATAGTGGGCCAATTGCTCACATCACTTTTGACTTCATTGTCACTTTCAAACTTCATGCCTCTCGTGAATGCTTTCAAGGGACCAAACAGGTGAAAGTCTGAAAGGGCAAGGTCTGGGCTGTAAGTGGGGATGAGGGAGCAGTTTCCAGCCCATCTTGTTGATAGTCTGTACCATTTAGGCTGCTGTGTGAAGCCTTGCAGCTGACTTTCGAATAGGCAAGGTCATCATGGACAATTATGTGTGCTGTCCAACAGATAAGCTCAAAGTCCTTATAATGTCATCCACTGTCACCCTTCTGTCAGACTGAATGAGATCATTGACTGATTCGATCACCTCAGGAGACTTCTGTAGGCCTCCCAGGCCTGTCTTCATCCTCAACACTGCGCTGTCCTTCTTTAAACAATTTAGCCCACTTGTAGACATTTTTTTGGCTGAAACATGTGGCACCATACACAGTTGATGTTCTCCTATGAATTTCATCTGGTTTGCACCCTTCAGCGACCAAAAACTTGAAAGCTGACTTCTGTTCAATCCCAGAGCATGCTTCTTGGTCGGCCATCTTTGTTAATCTCCAAAACTCTTAAAGCTTTTTTTCAATCTGCAAAAAATTAAATCCTTTTGAAAAAGAAGTAAAGGAAAATAATTTATAAAAAAAAAGAGTAAGCTTCTATCTGTATTAGAAGTCCTTATACCAAAAAATTCACCTTATTTGTTGAATGACCCTCGTATTAAACACATGAACTTCTTCACATTAAAAGATAGTAAGCAAAAAGTGATTTATTTAATACCAGATGTAATCAATGAATCATCGATACCATTGAATATCTAAAAATATAGAAGGAAAGGATCAATTAAACAGTTCATTGTTACATATTGTGAATTCTTTATCTCCACTTCATTGAATCTCTTTTATATCAAGGCTTTTGTCTCATTGCATTTTTTTAGTAAAATTTCCTAAAAATTGCCATCATTTTTTATGGCATGGGTACACTTGTACTTACATACTTTTGTGCATGTGGGTGTTTGAATTTGTACAAAAGTACATAGCCGAGTAATTTATCTAATTCAATGGTAAATATCCATTACTAAAATCAAATATTATACAGTTAAATTTTCAGATCAAAATTCAACTGATAAATGTGTCAGGGTTATGGCTTAATTCTTATACTTGCATATTTAGCTATTTCGTGAAAGTACAGTCATGCTTTGGTCATTATGGAGTAGCGGGTGGTTTGAATGGAGTGACCTGTCTGGGATATAAGAACTAAGCATTGGTGGCTTTGTGCTGTTTAAACAACTGGGCCTTCCCTCTTGGCCAAAGGACTGAGATCTAAGACAATGCAGGGCACTGTGTTTTGGGAACCATCTTGTCTGCAAATGTTGCCAGGAGGAGGCCAGTGTTGACAGCTAACCACACCTTAGAGACTGCACTCTGCATTTTCCGTCTGAATTTACTTCTTTATGTCTAGGTAAAGCTGCAAGGCAGCATAGGTTTCAATTCAAAGTTTTCCTTTCCAAAAGAGTTCTCTGAAAACTTTTCAACACCTTCTTGTGTGTACCCACACCCCCATCCATCCATTTAAATGTCTATATATATATATATATATATATATATATATATATATATATATATAAATGATGTTGAAAAGTTTTCAGAGAATTCTTTCGGGAAAGGAACATTCTGAATTGAAACCTATTTCAATCCCAGCCAGAAGCAGGTGGATGTGTCTAGCCACACTGATGAGCTGTGATACAGCAAAACTGGCTCGTATGTGAATGACTAATATATTATGCTGTCCTTATGACTGAGATTTCAAGAGAAGAAAATTTTAGAAACAGTTTCCACTCTGTGACATATGCATTACTCTTAAGGAATGGATTGAGTTCTTTCAGTGACTGGCAGGTGTATACAACATATTAAAATTATATAAAATTTCCTCTTTCTGATTCCATGCACCTATAGCTTAGTGGGTAGCAAGTCTGACTGTCACCAAATTGGTTGAGTTTTGATCCCAGCCAGATGCAAGTGGATGTGTCTAGCCACACTGATGAGCTGTAATACAGCAAAACAGGCTGGTATGTGAATGACTAATATATAAGGTATATTTGTGTGTGTGTGTGTGTGTGTATCTATCTATCTATCTATATATATATATATATATATACACAAGTATTGTTGGAATAATATTCCTTGTCAAAAGAAACACTGTTTTTGAGAAAGTGCTCAATACAAAAGTAGAGCTAATAATATTATTTATTCATAAATTATAACATGGATATGTTACAATATCACTACAAAAGTGGCCATTTTGTTTCAACACTTTTGTGTCTTTTCAAGTGATGTGATGGTTTAAAAGTCAACTTTTAAACCATTCTTTTAAGAAAAATCTCGAATGTACCGTTGGAAACATTTTAGCACAAAAGTTTTTATGCTTTTTTAATGTTTTTTTTATTTTTTATAGTTATTATGTTTATAGTGATATTATTGTATTGCTTTTTATAATATTTTAGATTGTAATATTATGCAAATGCATTCGACAAGATATGACACAAAGAATTGATAGAGATGCTCGGCAACCTAGATATTTTCGGCAAAGACATGAGAGTGATCAAGAATCTCTACTGGCAGCAAACAGCATGTATACGGACAGGTAACGATTTCAGTAGATTTACAAAGATAGAAAGAGGCGTAAGACAAGGATGTGTCTTTTCACCGGATTTGTTCAACCTGTACAGCGAGAATATCTTGAGGACCCTAGATGACATGCCAGGATTTATTGTTGGTGGACACAACTTGAACAACATAAGGTACGCAGATGATACAGTGCAGATTGCAGACACGGAAAGGAAACTACAAGACCTCATACAGAAGGTAGTGGTGGAGAGTGACAAAAAAGAACTACAAACAAACTTTACAAAAACTGAATGCATGGTCATCAGCAAAAGGTACAACCCAAAATGCCAAATAAATGTGGGAGATATCAGAATCAAGCAAGTACAAAAATTTAAATACTGAGGACGTGTCCTAACTGGAGATGGAAAATGTGACATGGAGATCCGAAGGCGAATAGGCATGGCAAAAGATGCGTTCCAGAAGCTGAGCAAAGTACTAACACACAGGGAAATCTCACTGGAAACAAAGAAAAGAGTGCTGGACTGCTACATGATGTCAGTTATTCAATATGGCAGTGAATGCTGGACAATATCATTGAAAATGAGGACAAAACTGGAAGCAGCGGAAATGTGGTTCTACAGAAGGATGCTGCAGATATTGTGGACTGAGCACGCAAGCAATGATGAGGTGTTGGAAAGAATGGCAATGAAAAGAAAATTGATACTGAGTATCAGGAAGAGACAACTGAAGTTCCTGGGACACACAATGAGGGAGGAGAGCCTGGAGAACCTGATACTGACTGGCCAAATAGAAGGAAAGAGAGACAGGGAAGGCAGCGGTTTACATATTTGCAGAGCCTGATCAGGTGGCTGATGGAACAGGGGTTGATAGGAGTAACGGGAGCAAACATACTAGGAGTCACAAGGGATAGGGAGATGTGGAGAACCATGATCGCCTACGTCCTGAAAGGACAGGGCACATAGAAGAAGAATTGGATGTATATGGGCATATGAATGTGTGGATATCCATGTTTTTATATATATATATATATATATATATATATATATATATATGTGTGTATATTTGCATGTGTGGTGTATGTATATATGTGGATGTATGTATGTGTGTTTGTGTTTGTGTATATATATATATATATATATATATATATATATATATATATATATATAAAGAAAAATATATATAGGATATCTATACTTTTGTGCTTAGATGTTTTTTATGCATGCCTGTATATGTGTATATATATATATATATATATATATATATTTATGTGTATGTAGGTTTTTATGTTTAAAATAATTATTTTATTACTACTATTGAGGATCTATTTTCTTTTTCAATAATAATATTTGCATTAATAATTTATTATATATATATATATATATATATATATTTTGTATTTTTATTTTTTATTATTAGTGTTAGAAATTTTTTATACATGTATTTATTATTATTTTTTATTATTATTATTATTACTATTAATCATATTCTATTTTCATTAATATTATTTAAGATCTTTTTCTTTTTTAATACCATTATTATTATTATTATTATTATTAGTGTTTTAAAAGATTTTTTTGATATATACATTATTATTATCTATTATTATTATTAGTGTTTTAAAAGATTTTTTTGATATATACATTATTATCTATTATTATTATTTACGATATTTTTTAAGATTGTTTTTTAATATTTTATTTATCTTCTTCTTAGTAATTGTTATTATTTTAACTATATTGATAATATATTACTACTAGTGGTTATATTGTAATTTGTATTAAGAAGTATGATTTATAACTTATTTTTTAACATAATTATATCCCATTGTAGGTATAATTTAAGTTAATATTAAATTCCATGTCAGGTTTTTCTAAGAATGCATATAATTGTAATAGACGTTGGTGTCAATCTAAGAGGTTTATTTTAAAATATTTTAAATTCTTTTCTATCTATACTATTCGTTCTCATTCTATTTATTTTTTCTCTCTCTTTTTTATGTTTATCTTTCTAACTTTTCCTTTTTTTCTATCTACTCCTGTAGCTTCCTCTCTCGCACTTCCCGCCTGTGGAACTCACTCCCGTATTCTTGCTTTCCTGACGGCTACAACCTGCAGAAATTTAAATGCAAAGTCAATACTCATCTACTAACCACTGGACTCTAGCTCTCTCCCCTCCCCTGTATAACCTTCCCTTTCTCTCCACCTATGTATCTGTCATCGCACCTGCTTTCTATTGTTCCTTTCTAACTAGTTTGTACTCCTCACTCTTTTCTAATTAATCTTTTTACATTTATGTAACCCCCTGCACATCAGTGGCATTTCCACCTTGCTCGGAGTGAAATGATTAAAAAAAAAAATATATATATATATATATATATATATATAATTATAATTTTTATTTTATTTGCTTTTATAAAATTTAATTATTTTTAACTGAATTTTTAAAATAATATTAATAGTAATTATTTTTTTAATTTGTATTAAAATTATGATTTACAATTTATTTTTTAACGTAAATATATCCCATTATATTTTAAACTAAATTTCAATGTTAAATTTCCACGTCATGTTTTTCTAAGAAAGCAGACAAGTCGCTATAGACGCTATGTTGATACTTGATGTTAACATTCATTTTTCTGTATGCTGTTTGTTTTCTATTTCTTTCTTTTTTTCTCTTCTTTCCATTTATCAATTGTCTACTTTGTCTTTTTTCTTATTTCTCTCTTTGGTGTTTTTTGAATGCGCGTGTAATTGTTTTTTGTAAATTACAGTTAATTATCACTATCTTTAGTCTCCTTGAATCCTGTTCTTTTATTGTCCTTTCTCCTCACCAAAGTCTTCTCATTCCCTTTCACTTCCTTTTACCCATTGCATTTTTGTGCTATTATTCTTTGCTTGGGTTAAAATTTAAAAAATTCCAATTTCTTTCTATCTCCTGAATTCTAAAACTGATTATCATACAATTTCGATTACATTCATTTCTACTATCAGTGATTGTCTTCTTTTTGTTGAAAGGGAATGTTCCATGTAAACTAACATGTAAAATTTTCGCAATTATCTCACATTGTGATGATTTCAGCATGAATTAATTTTCCATTATATCAAGGAACTTTGATTTCAAAACTGATACTTTATTTGTCTGCCATGAATTCTTTTTAAAACAAAATATTTCATTGAAGATTATCAGTCAGCATTGTTTTAAGAGCCAAAAAGGAAAGTTTGGTTTTTTAGATAAAAAAAAAAGTAAGTGAAAGATATTTCCAACTGACTGGTCAAAAATGGCTTGTAATATTAGAAGCAAAAACACCAAAATTTACACAATGTAAAAATCTTTCTCACTGATCAGATTCATGCAGAAATATTTCAGACATTGATAAAACTGATAAAATAAATTGATACTGTAAAATAGATGAATATAAGCTTTAATCCTTTTAAAATATTAAGAAGAAAAGTTTTCAGAAACAAAATTAATGTTTAACATTGTTTTTTTTTATTGATTTTACATTATAGCACAAAATGGCTTTTCAGTTGCTTTAAACTTTTAATAAATGACTTCTGACATGAGCATCATTATAACAGGGTGAAAACCTGTCCTACAGAGAAATAAAATTGATTGAAAATTGACTTATCAACTCTTTGCTGGTTATTTAAAGCCAGAGAATATTTTGAGATTGCAATAATTTTCTTATTTTAGATAATAATATTTTAGGGGTACAAGTCTTACTAATGAACCTATAGCTGAGAAGAGAAGAGAATGATTTGTACCTTTCCAAATGATTGCGTTAATAATTTATTATATATATATATATATATTTTGTATTTTTATTTTTTATTATTAGTGTTAGAAATTTTTTATACATGTATTTATTATTATTTTTTATTATTATTATTATTATTACTATTAATCATATTCTATTTTCATTAATATTATTTAAGATCTTTTTCTTTTTTAATACCATTATTATTATTATTATTATTATTAGTGTTTTAAAAGATTTTTTTGATATATACATTATTATTATCTATTATTATTATTAGTGTTTTAAAAGATTTTTTTTGATATATACATTATTATTATCTATTATTATTATTAGTGTTTTAAAAGATTTTTTTTTGCATGTCAATATTTTTTAGGCTAATTGAAATCAGAACTTTACTATCTGATTAATAATTCCATGCCATTATTTCTTACGTTGCCCATGCTTTCAAGTTTACAGAACTTACCAAAGCAGTCAGCCACCGACGTATTGACTTGGCTTGATATTGCTTAACTTCTGTGATCATATGTGAACAATGTGGCTTCCCTGTGTCTCTTCTACAAATACTTTCACGGCTTCTGCTCCGATGAACTTAGCTCACTGGTGCCCCTCTATATGAATTTACTCGAGCCACATGATTAGCAATTAGGTCCCACCCTTTTACTGTGAAAGTTATAAAATCTAAATGCAAATTCTACTCCATCAGCTTCTTTTCTCACACTTCCCGCCTGTGGAATTCCCTTGCTTTCCCGACAGCTATAATCTCCAAGAATTTAAATGTAAAGTCAATAGTCATCTCCTATCTCACTGACTTGCATCCTCTCTCTCATGTTTTTTCTCCATCCACTTCACTCTCATCAGTATTCTCATCCTTCTCTTACCCACTTCCTGACACCTCCTATAACCTGTCACTCTTTCTCATAACTTTCCTCCTATGTAACCCCTTGCAAAACAGTGGCAGTAAAATGCCTTGCTTGGGGTGATATGATTATAAAAAAGAAAGAAAATTTCTATACTATAATAATGTGGATATAAAGTCGGGGCTCAATTATACATTACAATCAATATATAAACTGATCCCTCAATTTATGGTCACAGTCATCCTTCTCTTACCCACTTCCTGACACCCCCCTATATCCTGTCACTCTTTCTCATAACTTTCCTCCTGTGTAACCCCCTGCAAAACAGTGGCAGTAAAATGACTTGCTTGGGGGCGCTATGATTATGAAAAAAAAGATGATAATCAGTTTTTCAACAATATGTGGTCTGATGCAGTTACTACCCGATTCATAATCAATGTTCGATTTTTACCTCAATAAAGTTTCTGCATAAATATTTTCAGCAAGACAAGTAAAAATTCTTTTTGTCATGAAGTTAAGTCTACTTCAATATTTGATTCTGGCCCTAGCTAAAAAAAAAAGCTGACCATACGAGAAACAGTTGAATAATTTTCTAATGTTTATAGTTGTCTTTTGTATTTTTTATAAATATTTTCATGGTAATTATTCAAATGCGCTCTTTGCTCTTGCACCTAGACTTTTTTCATGTAAGTGCAGTACTAAACTGGCAGGGTGTGCATTGTGGTGCATTGGATATCGGCTCGGAATGAGAAATTGGAGAGCCGAGTTCATATTCCAGTTGAATTTGTTGCATTCACTTACACGCAAATACTCTTGGGAAAGACGTTAATCTGTCTCTTCCTTCCACCTATGGATTTAATAGCAGGACAGATTGCATTCTATACCCTTGGTTAGCAAGCAGTCTACTGCAGAGAAGTTTTTCTGCCCAGTCAGTCATGTCTCTTTCAAGACATGATTGCCCAAGCATGTATCACATATGGCACATCTGACTTGTTAGACTGGTAACAAGATCTCAACAATTTACAGTTGAGCTCACTAGACGTAAATGAAGGTTCTTTGATAAGTTTCTTTTCCAACACTTTTTGCTTGTGGAACTCCCTTCTGGCACCATGTTTTCCATCCAACTTCAATCTACAAAAATTTAAATTGCTATCCTCTTGATTACTCTTTCTCTTTCTGTTCACTATTAATTTTTCAATTTCTAATTGTCCCACACCTTGTGTTTCAGTGACTTTACTGCCTTGGGGTCATAATGATTAAAATGAATAATAAAATTAATTCAGCAAACATAGTATTTGTTCACTTGTTTAAATAATTCAGCAGAGCTTTAGAAAAATCTAATTAAACAGATTATTTTGACTCATTTAAATGATTCTATAATTTTTTATGCTCTGCTCAACTTCTTCTTTAAGACGAAGGTAATAATGGTTCTCTACAATTTTCTGTCCTTTGTAGATCTTGAGAATTTTATATTTTCATCTCTGCTACACCCTGTTCTGCCATCTAATTACATAAGCTTGTTAGGCAGGCCATGCACTGTTTTCCTATACCCCTCTTCTCTTCAATATGTCCGGTGAGTGTCAAATTTTCCAAGCCCTCATTCTTCATAATGCAATGTGCCCTAGAAATTTCAACTCTTTCTTTCTGATTTTAAGTGTATGTCTTTCTTTGTTTCCATTTTCTTTAAAACTTTTCTCCCATGTTTGGTCCGTGGTATTCTCGGCATCCTTTTGTCGAACCACGTTTTTGTTGCTTCAAATCTTTTTTCATCTGTGAATAGTTGATGTGAAATTTCAGATAAGAACAATGATTACATCAAACACTGCAGAAAAGAAAATTATAATATCTAAAATTTAAACTAAAAATAAAACAGATGAAATATTTATTGAAAAATATTTGTAAAAATTGTTACTCAAATTGAATAAGATAAAGGAAAAACTTGAAGCAAATGAAATGTGGTTCTACAGAAGGATGCCACGAATATCATGGATTGAGCATGTGAGCAATGATGAGGTCTTGGAAATGATGGAAACGAAAAGGAAATTAATACTGAGCATCAGGAAGAGACAGCTGAAGTTCTTGGGACACATAATGAGGAAGGAGGGCTTGGAGAACCTGTTACTAACAGGCGAGATAGAGGGAAAAAGAGACAGGGGAAAGCAATGGATAACATATTTGAAGGACCTAATTAGGTGAATGACGGAACGAGGATTGCATGGTGTAACAGAAGAAGGCGTGCTCAGAGCCACCAGGGATAGGGAAACGTAGAAAGCCATGATCGTCTACGTCCTGAAGGGACAGGGCACATAGAAGAAGAAGAAGTAATAAAAGGCTGATAAGTGTTATTCTTATTCCCACCCTCACAAAAATTGCACATCTGGAGATGAGTTAGGATTTCACTCGTAAATTGAAGTACTATGATAACTGTAGTAATAATGCTGAAATTCTGATGTTTTGGGGTGTTTGTTCCAATTGCTATCGTATGATTTCTAAAAATATTCACTCTTCAAATTTATAGATAAATCTTACAGATGCGTACTGGAATTTCTTCGTAACCAATAAAAATGAACCCCTTCTTGGTTTTAGTTAGCATATTTTTGTTCTTTCTTGTCTGGAAGTCAGAATCCAATAATTATATGACTGTATCCCTTTTGCATGTGAGCACCATTCTTACTTTGTGAACTTTTTACTTTAATACTGTTGCTTTGCCAAGTTTTGTCTCGCCTTTATATTCTTTGCTGAGTATTATTTTGCTCTTCTTTTTCTCTTCATTTTCATATTGTATATAGAAAACTTTGTCAGATGCTTGTTGAGTATTTTTGCCAATTACATTTAACCATAGTCTATGACTTCACATTGTGAATGGATTTATTTTTTTAATCATTTCACCCCAAGCAAGGTGGTAATGCCACTGATGCGCAGGGGGCAACATAAGAGTAAAAGATTAGATAGGGGGAGAGTAAAGAGAAAAATGAACCAGCTACGAGGGGTGTCAGAGAAGGGAGCAAAAGAAGGATGGGAATACAGGTGTGATGACAGTTGCAGAGGTAGAGAGAAAGGAAAAGATATACAGGGTGATGTAGAAAGAACTGGAGTCAAGTGGTTAAGAGATGGGTATTGACATTGCATTTAAATTCCTGGAGGTTGTAGCCGTCAGGAAAGCAAGAATATGGAAAAGGGTTCCACAGGCGGGAAGTGCGAGAAAAGAAGCTCCTGGAGCAGAAATGTCGTCTGCATTTGGTTGATCTAACTCTGAATGAGTGGGACCCAGCCTGGTTGCACAAGTGAGCTCATGTGGTGGGGCACCAGTGACTTAAGTTTGTCAGAGCGGAAGCCACATCCCATTGGTGAGAAAGTGACTGGAATTGAGCTGCCAAGTTGGTACCTATCATATTACTGATTTTCTTTGGAGCCTATCAAAACACTGAGATGAACAGTGGGGACACCTGAATATATATGACAACAGTTTTCCATGCTTGGACGGATGGTTGATTTGTATATGTGCAAGATGGATTCAGGTGGAAAAAAAACATCCTGGCACAACACAGTGATCCAACCTTACTATTGTTATCAAATATATGGATCAATGACAGTGCCTAACTAAGTTAAAGAAAGGACAGAGGGCAACCAGACTTCACCTTCCATACTTTTGGCTGTGTGCCACGTGTTATTACTGTGTGTTAATGATGCAGGATTTTTGGTTCTAAATTAAGCCTCATGTGAATTTATAAAAGACTAGCAGTATAGCCCGGCGTAGTTCGGGTGTAATGAAAGCTTTAAAACTAATCCATGGTCCTGGAGCTCAGACTCAGCCTTAAGAATATTTGTGTGAAGTTTGGTGAGAATCGGATAAAAATTGTGGATTTGTATAAAGGACATACAGACAGATAAACAGACACACACACACAAACATCTTGCCTTATATATATATTATTGTCATCCACAGACAGATCTGTTTCGCTGTATTGCAGCTCATCAGTACGGTTAGACTCCAAATGCTTCCTATTGATTTTCTGCACTATTGTAAGAACTACAACCTTGAAACTTCTGAATATCATTTCTTATGTCTTTGACTATGAGTGTATCAAATTTGATTAAAATTGGACCACTTCTTTAACCCAAATTTTTCGATTATCAATTTTCAATATTTATCGGGTTTACCTCAACACAAAACCTAGCTAAGAACACTCGCAGGTGCTTATAGTACAACTGTGTAAATTTTAAAAAAATCAGTTCAGCTGTTTCGGAGTCTATAGGTAATGGAAACACACACAGACAAAGTTCCATTTACAAATAAGTTTAGATGATTAATTTAGATGTGTTTATTTTTCATCTTGATTTTATTGTAGCTGATACATTCCTGAACCTTCCATACAATTCATCAGCTGCAAAATTCTCTTTTTTTTTTTTGGTTGCCTCTTAGTTCTAAACGGGGATTAACAGAAATGGCTGTGGAGTAGAATAATTCACAAGTTTGGCTGCAAATCTTTTGTAAATCAACACATGCAGATGTTTCTGGATAATCCGCACCATACTGTTTTCTGTTCGTGGAAAGTTTATGCAGTCCTTTTTGTAGAGGGGAATATGTTCAACAATATCGTTTTAAGAAAACAGGGATGACGTGTTAAAATGACATATAGGTAAACGATATATTGAATGAAGGCATAATATCTTGTCACACGAGTTAAGTGCATATCAGGATTATATGATTTTAAGGATGAAAGCACATGGAAAACATCCAAAAAGCAACATTGATCATTTATATATTTTTTTTTTTTTTGGAAAGTTCAGGCACTTAAAAAAGGCCCAAGAGCCCCACAAAGGACAGGGTTACTGAATAAGATGTGAGATATGAATGTAAATGGAAAAAGAAAGAAGGATGTCACATGGTCCAAGTCACAACACAACAAAACCTCAATGGGTTATTTAATACCAAAATGTAAATATTTTGTACACAATTTTTTTTTTTAGTGATATAAGCCTTACAAATAAACTTTAAGAAAACTGAATGCATGGTCATCAGCAAAAGGTGCAACCCAAAATGACAAATACAGGTGTGGGATACCAGAATAAAGCAGGTGCAAAAACTTAAATACCTAGGAAGTGTTTTAACAGGAGATGGAAAGTGCGACACAGAGATCAGAAGACGAATTGGCACGGCAAAGGACGCATTCCAGAAGCTGAGTAAAGTACTAACACACAGGAAAATTTCACTAGAAACAAAGAAAAGAGTGCTGGATTGTTATGTGATGTCAGTTCTTCAATACGGCAGTGAATGCTGGACAATATCATCGAAAATGAGGACAAAACTGGAAGCAGCGGAAATGTGGTTCTACAGAAGGATGCTGTGGATATCGTGGACCAAGCATGCAAGCAACGATGAGGTGTTGGAAAGAATGGCAACAAAAAGGAAATTAATACTGAGCATCAGGAAGAGACAACTGAAGTTCGTGGGACACGCAATGAGGAAGGAAAGCCTGGAGAACCTTATACTAACTGGCCAGATAGAAGGCAAGAGAGACAGAGGAAGGCAGCGGATAACATATTTGCAGGGCCTGATCAGTTGGATGACGGAACAGGGGTTGCCAGGAGTAACAGGAGCAAACATACTAGGAGCCACAAGGGATAGGGAGACGTGGAGAACCATGATCGCCTACGTCCTGAAGGGACAGGGCACAGAGAAGAAGAAGAAGCTTTACAAATTAATCTATATCTGGAGGTAATAATAGGAAGGTTCATGCCTTTTCCAAAGGTTTTTTACATACAAGAGAATATAATTGTAAAACCGTAATTGCCCTGCTTAAGATACTTGTAAAATACGTAATTGCCTTGTCTAAGATTGCCTTGTAAAATTGCATGAAAAGAAAGAAATGTAACACTATTTTTGCATATGAAAAAAATGTAATCCTAAGTTTAATACGACGAAGCAGAAGAAATTATTATTAATGGTATTATTGATTTTGCAGTTTATTGTAATTCGCAATATAAGTCAAGTTAAAAATACTTATAAAATACTTGTATGCTTGTAAAATCGGAAAAACAGAAAAACTAGCTGAAAATTGAAGAGAATAGAATGGAAGAATATATTTTCGCATTGTTTATTCAGAAACTTGGGTTTTCGGCCATTGGAAGTGAAAAATAGCGATAGTCAAAACAAGATTGTCAAAAATTTTTGATGAGGTTAAAAAGGTTAAAGTTTTAACTATGGGAATAAAAACAAATTTTAAATCTCACTGGAATTGGGATTCCCAAGCTGGAAGCTAGATTTGCTGACGTAATCAGTTGAATCAAGAAGAGGAGGATGAAGAGAGATTACGTCAGAGGCAATATTGTTGCCTCGGCAGGCGCAGGGTTAAGGTTGAACCATATCCCCACCTCGAAATGTGGAGGTGGAAGTAATCTCATTAGTCAAAGAATTAATTTGCATAGATACCCCAGTCGACCATGCATTCCCCTAGAGAATTTGGGACAAGCATAAAAATTGAGTCCCTGGCAAGAAAAATTACAGAGCTGCCGAGCAAAAGAGACCAAACAAACTTACTACAGCCGACGCCAGTAGCTTTCCGCTCCATTTCAACACTTTCCGTAAAGCTTCGATAAAGAGCCCTGAAAGAACTTTTTTTTAGAAGTAATTTGGAAAATTGAAAGCTCTGATTATTCTAAACAAATTTGCTCCATCGTGAAAATTAAATTCAACGACTGTACATTCTGCTTCTGTTGCTAATTATTTTTTTTTATATATTTAAAGATTTTCTGCAACTTATCCAGATGTCTTCGAACGTATTTATTTTTCTTTTTCTTTGTGCCATGTTTTATTTTATCAACACAAGTGTACATGTGTGTCCGGTCGGATTTGAGGCAGTTTTCAATGTGTCTTTCCTGAGATCAAAATACATAGCGTGGACAGGAAAGTTCATCGTTGTAATAGATGTCTTGAAGATCAGCTGCTGTGATGAGACTATCATGACTAGCGACCTGAGAGCGTCGTCATAACTGGTGCTGTGTTCGACAGCATCAACCCGGACTCAGCTTCCAGTCATCAATGTAATTGGGTTTCAGACGAGGTTAGCCAGCATGCCAGCCGGGTGACAGTGTCACAAAATGAAATTGACTAGAATTGGAACTCAGCTCTTCAATTAACAATTCCGAGTGATTATATCTATTACACCACCGATACATTTAAGCTTACAGCTCCTGCTATTCTCAAACTGTCATTCATCTAAGTACTGACCAGGCTAAACATTGCTTAAATTTGATGATCATATAAGAACCAGCGTCTCAGTGTGACATGTCTATAAGTCTAGATTTGAAGAGATTATAATTACATAAAGTGTTTGTTTGAATCATTCCTGTCTTTTGAGTCACATTACATAAGATACGTTGGGTGTAGACTACATCCACATTAGATTCAGACAATTTGAAATCAGCCACTCTTATCTATTCTTTAAATTTTCTTTCTCCATCTATCCAATGACAGAAGGCATAATGCTAACGAGAATGCTAATATTTGGCATTGATTGATTGCAAAACTGGTTCCACTTTCAGCTGAAATTTATAAAATCTTTCAGTTAGGACAATTTTTCAAGAAAGTAGGTTTTACAAGTCGACTAACCGTTATAGTTGATTCCAGTATTGATGAGAGTTTCTTTCCGAAACTTTTTATTATGAAGTCGTATGGAATATCAACATCTTAATTATGTCATTAATTTTTCATCGAGTTACATGTGCTATTCATTTTCGTTGTTGCTTGTCCTGAAGTAATTTTTCTGTTATTTGGTACAGTTCTTTGATTGTGATTCTGTAGCACCAGTCCACAAGATTAAAAGAAGAATGATCTTTGCCAAGACACTCAGGCTTCATTATTTTCTCTTTGAGTTACATGTGATATTCATTTTAGTTGTTGCTGCTGTTGGTAGTCTTCAAAAAGTATGGTTTCTGTTATTTGGTACAATTCTTTGTTTGGGATTCTGTTAGATTCACTAAGACCTACATACTTCATTCACTTGAAGATGCCTTTAGCCATTGACTATAAAAAGTGATTTTATACAATAATTTAGATTTTTTGGAAAAGGTTTGATTCAATCCATATTTGTATGAAAATTTAGATCTGATGAGGCTATTTAAAACATTTGCACTTAGTTTAATGTTTTAGTTTTGAAGCAACTTGTGCAAGTTGAGAAGAACTACCCCTATTGCGGCCTATTCTCTGTTCAATTTCTCTATCTGATATACTAAATCTGTTAGAATGAATACACACACAGAAGTCTTTGAAATGTTTAGCTTTTCTTAAATCTACATTCCAATTCATAGTTTTTGTTTTAGAAAGCTTTATTTTGAAACCTTTTTCTTGGACTGCTTGGTCGAGGAAGTTAATTATTTTGTTAAAGATCGTAAATGTTGTGGATTCTTGTTTAGAAAACCACACTATATAATATTAACAAAAACAGATATGAGAGGAAAAATGTAAGTATATTGAATAAAAGATATACAACCTGTACACGGTTAGCAGATTCAGGAATACTTGTTAGTAAGAGTCAAATATCTACAAGAATTAAGTCCGGGTAATAGACTTTATTCTTGCTGACAAACGAGCAGCGGTTCAACTGCTCTGACAAACATCAACTCTAACAGCAACAACACAACAACAGACAACTACCGTTCTCTGTAGGAAGGATAATTTGTAGACCATGGAAGAGTCCATAGTGTGTGAAAAGGGGTGACTCCTGAACAAAAAATTTTGATTTTCTACTCCTGGCCACTTGACAAAAGATCATGAGGCATTCACATCATTCAGTCAGTTGTGTCATACGTGATACATGCTTTGGGCGATCATGTCTCGAAAGAGACATGACTGACTGTGCAGAAGATTATCCTGCAGTAGGTTGCCATTGCTCTCTGCGGTACACTGGTTACCAGCCAAGGCTATAGAACCCAATCTGTCCTGTTATTTGACTCATAGCTAAAGGGGGAAGAGATGTATTATATTAAGTATTAATTAGTGAGGGGATCATTTTATTACTTCATAACATGAGAAAACCAAACCCCCACTTTATGCCCAGTAGCAGCCTTAATCATGTTTTCAACTATTATATTCCGTCAGTTAAGTGCTATACATGATACATGCTTGGGCGATCATGTCTCAAAAGATACATGACTGACTGGGCAGATGATTATCCCACAGTGGATTGCCATTACTTTCTGCGGTAGACTAGTTGCCAACCAAGGCTAGAGAACTCAATCTTTTATGTTATTAAACCCATAGCTGGAGAGAAGAGACAGATTAATACCTTTTCCAAGGGTGTTTCCATGTAAGTGAATGCAAGGAATTCAACTGGAATTTGAACTTGGCTCCCCGATTTCTCATTCCGAATCAATATCCACTGCACCACAAACGGCCATATTGCCTTGAACACTACTCAGTTTTTTCTGATTTTTTTTTTTTTATGCAGCCTTTGATCAAATTCTGTATTAACTCTCCTTCAACTTGCATGATTCTTTATTAATTACTTGGATTTACCCAATAGTGACCAATATATTCATTTTCCTTTCCACTGCCTAATTTCAATGTATTAACTTAAAACATTTATTTTCAAGTCTTACATATTTTAAATTTTATGAATCAGCTAATGGCTCCTTTTTCTTCCTTACTATTATTCATAAAGTTTTTTCTTCATATTTCTTTCCAGAGAAGATCTGACTTTTGTGAGCATATTGCATAAAGGAGACTTAATTCCAAAAACGTCCTTCATGTTGACTCTCAATTCTTTGGATTACTGATCAACTACCCCCCTCTCATATCAGGTAAGTTCATAAGCTTATGAAGTCATGTATTTTCTATTGTTCAAGTTTGTCTTTCAATCCACGGTTTTAAGTTTTATTTTGTTTTAATTGAGATTCTTTAGAAGAATCCAGAATCTTTGCTCCGGTTCCTATTATTGGGCATCAAGAGTATTGCTTATAACTTGGCTATGGATGAGAGATCACCAGCTTCTCACTACTCTGTTAGTGTTTTAATGGAAAATGATGAGCCACATTACTTAATTCTACCAGCAAAGTTCCACAGTGTCATGTATGCAACGTTGATTCATCCCAATTTACTTCCACTAGAAACATGAGAAAATTATAAAATCAATGAATAATTATGTATTCAAAACTTAAATTTTTAAGTTAATTCAATTCTTCTTGTAGAATAACAACACTTATTGGCGTAAGGGTCCCAGCTTGCAACAAAAATAAAGCAGGTAACTCAATACAAACCCTGCAAATTATGACTGGAATCAAGCTCGTATTTATACAGAAATGATTCCACTCATTCTGAATGAGAAGTGATAATTCTGTTTTGTAAGTGCGAGTTGGATCGAGAGGTAAGGGTACATAAATATTTCAATAGTTAAACATTTTTTAGATACACTGAAAAAATTTTTCTTTAAAACAACATTTAAAAGTATTACTAGAGATAGGTTTACGTTTACAAAAATTAAAAAACTCTATCGCTTTCTAAGTCACGTGATGTAAACGTCTCTCGGCGAATGCTCTCATGGCGAACGCTTCTAGTTTAAATTTTAAAATCATTTGTTTCTGATGAAAGGCTGAGGCCGGTTCGGAATATCAAATATAATAAGAGAAATAAATAAATACTGTCAAAAAAAAATACATTTTTAAACTTACAACTTTTTAGTAGTTTTCCTATACATATTAAGACAATATACGTGGATCATCATTATGCTATATATAAATCTTTTGACTACATTGTATGCTTGAAAAATGACAAAAATTTTGATGTACAGCTAATTGCTTGACGTGGGCTCAAAATGTTGGAAAACCTCTGCTTTATTAAAATTACAAACTGAAGTAAAATTTCAGAGCAGCTAACACCAGTTGACTCTTTTACATTGTTTTCTTCAGATCAAATGGTGTGGCAGTCAACTTGTCATTGTGACATTGCAAGTTTGGAACAGAATCATTTTCAACAACTTGATGCATTCTGTTTTGGAACTAAAACCCGACCTTTCATTCCAATTTCTCCATTTGTGGCAATGTTCAAGTGCCCAATTTGTCATTTGTTATATAAGTCCAAGGCTGGTTTGAAAGCTCACGCTCACTATAAAAACCCAGAAACCGAGTCTGCATTGGAAGCTTCTGATTTCAAAATGGACAGTTCCAAATGCTCTCTCTGCAGCCTGCTATACAAATCCGAGGCAGGTTTGATGGCACATATAAGATAGAAACATAAAACTTGATGTATGAACCAAACAAATTGATCCCTCATTCATCAAACTTGACAGGAGAGTATTATATATGAGCTTCGTAATAGAATAGGAAAATATCAAATTTCAATTTCTAACGATTCTTTCAATACAAATATCATCTTGTACGTTGCTCTAAAGTTTAGCATTAAAAACAAAAGAAAGTTAATAAGAATACTTGTGAAATATCTCGGCAGATAAGAATTATTTGATTCCAAATAATTAGGATACATTGAGTCTCATCAGAAATCTATTAGGTTGTTCCATGAAGACGAATCTTATGAACCTCTTCTCCTGCCACTTCTGTTTGGCTAAGGACAAGATTAAAAACAAATGACTGTAAAACACTTGTTCCTCCCTATTTTACAGGCAGAAGCACACAAATGCATACTGGGATTGTTTCCTAGCCTATAAAATAGGCCAGTTTGCAGTTTCATATGACTCAGTCTCAATCAGTTTTGAAGTGAGAATGCTGCGTTTGCTTGTCTGAACTTACTTTTGTATTTCAACACCAATTTATAGTTTATTAACTTTTTGTCATATGACTGCTACTCTTCCTTTTACTGTTAATTTTCCTTGCATATATTTTGTTTGCTTGCTTTATATTATTTTTTTTTCCATTTCTTTTATTTTTCTTGTTATTTCTTATTGCAAACGTTGTCAGTTCTGTTTGTTGGGCAGTACTGTTGCTTGTTTTACCTTTTACATTGGTTTTTCTTCTTTTATATGCCCTGTCTCTTCAGGACGTAGGCGATCATGGCTTTCCATGTCTCCCTATCCCTGGTGGCTCTTAGCACGCCTTCTCCTGTTACATCATGCAACCCTCGTTTCATCATCCACCTGATTAGGTCCTTCAAGTATGGTATCCGTTGCTTTCCCCTGTCTGTTTTTCCCTCTCTCTGGCCTGTTAGTATCAGGTTCTCCAAGCCCTCCTTCCTTATTGCATATCCTAGGAACTTTAGTTGTCTCTTCCTGATGCTCAGTATTAATTTCCTTTTCGTTTCCATCATTTCCAAGACATCATCATTGCTCACATGCTCGATCCATGATATCCACAGCATCCTTCTGTAGAACTAGATTTCAGTTGCTTCAAGTTTTTCCTTCATCTTTGATGATATTATCCAGCATTCACTGCCATATTGAAGAAGTGACATCACATAACAATCCAGTACGCTCTTTGTTTCTAGTGAAATTGTCCTGTTTCTTAATACTCTTCTCAGCTCCTGGAATGCATCCTTGTGCTTTTGGATCTCAGGAATATAAATGTATAGAAACTGCTGTGACCACAAAGTGAGGGGTCAGTTTATATATTAATTTTAATATGGAACTGATCTCCCACTTTATATCCAGCATCCTTCTGTAGAACCGCATTTCCGCTGCTTCAAGTTTTTTCCTCATTTTCGATGATATTGTCCAGCATTCACTGCCATATTGAAGAACTGACAACACATAACAATTCAGTACACTCTTCTTTGTTTCTAGCAAAATTGTCCTGTCTCTTAATACTGCAGATCCATATTTGGGCTGCTCCAAACCTTTCCTTCATCTTTGGTGATATTATCCAGCATTCACTGCCATATTGAAGGATGGACATCACATAGCAATCCAGTACTTGCTTCTTTGTTTCTAGCGAAATTTTCCTGTTTCTTAATACTTTACTCAACTTCTGGAATGCTTCCTTTGCCATGCCAATTCGCCTTCGGATCTCTGTGTCACATTTTCCGTCTTGTGTTATAACACTTTCCAGGTATTTAAATTTTTGAACCTGCTTGATTCTAGTATCATCGATCTGTATTTGGCATTTTGGGCTGCATTTTTTACTGATGACCATGTATTCGGTTTTCTTGCAGTTTATTTGTAGTCCTTTCTTATCACTTTCTTCAAACTTATGAAAATACAAATCTAAAACATTGGTAGTAAAGTAGAGCACATGACATGACAAAAGAAGTTTGTGCTATTTTAACTTTGAAGGGAAATTTATTGGAAATATGTCTGGGAAGGAATGTGCATTGCTCTTTTTCCTTTGTTGTCAGATGGAAAAATAACAGATGAAAAGTCAATAAAACTAGAGACGAGAGGGAGTCGCCATATATTATACCAGTCTCATAACAGCACTGCTCAACAGAAGTAGATAAGTCAAAAGTGCCATAACATGATATACTAATCAGATTAGTAACATACTAAGATGAATAATGTCACCTGAAGATAGTCCAAATGTGAAAAATGAGATGCGGAGATTCTCCCAAAATTGGCATCAGCTCATGTCAGAATGAAATAAAAAAACAAATAAATAATAGTTTGGAAAAATATCAACGAACCAATGTTAATGCTTATAAAACCACTTGAATTATTGATCTTTTTTTTTGTTTGTCTTTGTTACTATTGCAACATTTCAATCGATCCCTTCTCAAGCCTTCTTCAAGTGTATACCTTTCTGGGATAAAATCCAAGTTATAGACAAGGTAAGAAAATTGAAAGAATCTACATACATTAGCCATGCAAGACGAATGTGGATTTGATTATTACAGAACAGACAAAGGAACACTGCCAAGTATAAAATATGGAATTACTTTTATTATACATGCTTGGATATTTTGCCGAAAAAGTTGGTTTGATCAGTTCATTTGCCATCATGTTTTCATACATGAATTTTATACAAGAAAAAGGTTGTAGAATTAAGGCATAAAACCACATTACAAATTAATGAACTGTGTCTGCTATTTGCTGATTGTTATCATTGCATAGTAATGTTTTAGGTCAACACAAGATAAAATCATCTTTGATGGTGGACGTCTTTATGTTAACGTCTCTATAACCTCTCTGAAGATGGTTCATGTCAGCCAAAAGCTTAGAACCAGCATAATAATAAAAAATATCCAAATGTTGACCAATTTTTGTCTTTATTTTCACCTGAAATTAAAGCCCCAAAACAATGTTTAGAACGGCTCATGATTAAACACAATGAGACATTCATTGTCTATTGTATTTAACAGTATATGTTTACAATATATATATATATATATCTAAACTTATTTTATAAATGGAACTTTGTTTGTGTATGTGTGTCCATTGCCTATAGACTCCGAAATGGCTGAAACAAATTTCTTGAAAATTTACACAGTTGTATTATAAGCATCTACGAGTGTTCTTAGCTAGGTTTTGTGTTGAGGTACCTCCAATAAATATCGAAAATCGGATTATATAAGGAGTGGTTCGATTTTAATCAAATTTGATACATTTATAGATAAAGACATAAGAAATGATATTCAGAAGTTTCAAGGTTGCAGTTCTTATAATAGTGCAGAAAGTCGATAATATATATATATATATATATATATATATAAAAGGCAAGATGTTTGGGTGTGTGTCTGTTTATCTATCTGTATGTTCTTTATACAAATCCACAATTTTTATCCAATTCTCACCAAACTTCAAAATTTGACTTACAATCATTCATTTTTCTTTCAGTCTGTGGTTTCGCTTTAAGTAGAAACAACTATTGCTTTTTAGTCTTTCGTGCCAACATCCAAAGAGTCTGAGCTCCAGTACCATGGATTAGTTTTAAAGCATTCATTACACCCGAGCAACGCTGGGCTATCCTATTAGTATATATATATATATATATATGAGAGAGAGAGAGAGTGTGTGTGTGTGTGTAATGGGTAAATTGTTGACATTTTATAGTTTTAATTTCCTGTGTGCACATTCTTTTTATTTTTGTTGATTTCACAGTAAGTAGGGTCAATTGGGCATAGTCTATAAGAAAAAGAGCACTATAATGCAATTCACTCCACCAGAGATTTTGAGACTCCATGCTGCACAGCTCAGAATTCATGTCAGAAGCTTTCATATGAACATTTCAGAGTGTTTGGATGTTAAACTGAGAATAGTGCAAAGATTCAAAAAGAGTTGGATGAGTTTAATGGTGATTACAAAGGTGTTTGAAGGGATCATTAGGGATGGTGATGATATGCCTTCATTTTTCTTTCCAAAAATCCTAAGACTCAACACTGTTAGGAGACTTTGTGTCAGGCAACAGGACTCTGCATCATGTTACCCAAACAGGAGAACCCAGTCATGGCTGTCAGACAATTTCTGCAACCCCATCACCCCTTATATCTACCCCCCCACTAACTCACCAGACTGCAATTCTCTTGATTATTATGTGTAAGGCAAGGATTATGGCAGCATTCACCAGCTTAATCCTTTGTTGCATATCGGTTACAATTTGTAACCGATATGCAACAAAGGGTTAAACAAGGTGACCATCCAGAAGAGTTGCTGGAGATTCCAAAGTTATATGGAGGCTGTGGTTGAAGCCGATGATAATTTTCATTGTGGTGCAGTGGATATTGACTTTGAACAAAAAATCAGGGAGCTGAGTTTGAATTCCAGTTGAATTCCTTGCATTCACTTACTCGCAAATATCCTTGAGAAAGGTATTAATCTATCACTTCCTTGTTCCTGGGTATGACAGTAAATTGCATCCAGCAGCAAGGCCTCTGATTAAGAGGTTGTGAGGAGCATGGAACCACCTCTTAGTTGCTGTTGTTCTCATGTCCAACCTGACCCGGGATGATAGCACCTGTTAGGGTCCCAGCTATGGTCAAATAGTTAACTCCCAAACTGGGGTCAAAACTCCATGAAACTATAAAAATAGACTTTTATAGAAAAATATACATTTTTGAATGAAAAATATTACCAACAATACAGTTTTGAAGAAAAAATTTTTACCATAACATATTTTTGAAGGAAAAAAAATATTACCAGCAATACATTTCTGAATACAAAACTAGAAGACATTTTCAGTTTCTAAAATAAAAAATTTAATCAAAATCTGACTAAATCAGCCTTCTTACTATAACCAAACATTAAAAAAAATATCTTAAAACCCTAACTTTTTGGCATTAAATAACCAACAGAGGTTGATGTGCCATGAAACAAAAATCACTCACTCACTCACTATCACTTCCCCCCAGTTATGAGTTAAATAACTGGACAGATTGGGTTCTACAGCTTTGGCTGGCAGTCTGTCTACTGCAGAAAGCAATGGCAACTAACTTCGAGATAATCTTCTGCCCAGTCAGTCATTTCTGTTTTGAGACATGATCGCCAAAGCGTGCATCACATATGGTACTTAACTGATTCTTTAGTATTTCAAGATATTTTTGTTTAATTTTGGTAAATATGAGTTAAAAAGAGATGTCAGTGTTATTTTCATTTTTGCATCTTTCGGATGACAATTTATCCATCGCACCATGTATGTTCACATGCCGAGACACTTTAATACGGATCATTCTTTTTCTGTTATATGCCATGTTCCTTCACAACATGGGGTTGGGGGGTGGGTCAATCAACAACTATCCTATCCTTTATAGCCCTTAGCAATGTTTCTAATTAATATCCCTTGTACATTCTGTTCTGTGATCCAAGCTCATTAAGTAGGTTAGTAGCTGCTTCCTTCTGATCTCATTTATGGACTGAGCATGTCATTTTTCCAAGTTGTCTTTTCTCAGGATGTGTCAATTAAACTCTTTTTGATTTTTTTTTTTATAACAGTTCATTTTATTTCTATTTTCCTGAAAACTTCCTTGTTGGTTACATGCACTGTCTATGGTATTCCCACCACTCTTTTATCTGCATCATATTAAGAAACAAGACATTTTCAGTAAAAACAAAGAAAAGCATACTAAACTGTGAGGTAGTATCAGTCCATCCGATGTTGCGCTAATGAAGAGAGACTGTATCCAAAAGCAAGGCCTCTGATTGGAAGGTTGTGAGGAACATGGAACCACCTCTTAATTGCTGTTGTTCCCAGGTCCACCCTGACCCAGAGTGGTAGCACTTGTTAGGGTCCCAACTATGGGCAAAAAGTTAACCCCCAAGCTGGGGTCAAAACAATATGAAACTATAAAAATAGACTTTTATGGAAATATCTACATGAAAATAGACTTTTATAGACAAATATATTATATGGGCAAAAAGTTAACCCCCAAGCTGGGGTCAAAACAATATGAAACTATAAAAATAGACTTTTATGGAAATATACATAAAAATAGACTTTGAGAGAAAAATATACATGTTTGAAGGAAAACTTTATCACCATAACACATTTTTAAAGGAAAAAATTATTACTACAATACATTTTTGAATACAAAACTAGAATACATCTTCAGTTTTCTAAAATAAGAAATAAAAATTATCATCAAAATCTGACTAAATCAATTTTTTCATGATAACCAAACATTAAAAAAAATCCTTTAAAACCCTACCTTTTTGGCATTAAATAACCCACAGAGGTTGATATGCTGTTAAACTGTTGTAGTGAAATATCCTATCCTACCCAGGAATGGGTATTGACTGGGTTATAAAAGACCGGTACTAGAACAAACTACAGAGTGATTGAGAGAGATCGAGAGTGTTCATGATTATATGACAGTCTTCGTCATTCTACAAGAGTGATCAACTTAGTCGAGAGCCATCGGCCTTAGACTAGAGTTAGACATCAATAGACGGAAGCCTTCTTCTCAAGTCGGGCGCATATGTCCTATACAGAGACATTGCCTTCTTGTTTGTATTCTTGTTAACTGTTTGTTAGTGTACGTGTATTTGGTTTATTGTACTGAGGTATAATAATTTCCTATTCATATATCCTCAGTGTTAAGAATTATTTCTTGCACTATTCTTTCTCTGTTTATCCCCCCCTCCCGGGATATAACATAAACAAAACTCAAACTCAAAACTAATGAAGAGGGAACTTGTCTAAACTTATTTATAAATGGAACTTTGTATGTGTGTGTGTCCATTACCTATAGACTCTGAAATGGCTGAACCGATTTTCTTGAAAATTTACACAGTTGTACTATAAGCGTCTGTAAGTGTTCTTAGCTAGGTTTTGTGTCAAGGTACCCCTGATAAATATTGAAAATCGATAATCGAAAAAATTGAGTTATAGAATGAGTGGTCTAATTTTAATCAAATTTGATACACTCATAGACAGGCATAAGAAACAATATTCAGAAGTTTCAAGGTTGCAGTTCTTACAATAGTGCAGAAAATCAATAATATATATATATATATATATATATATAAGGCAAGATGTTTGTGTGTGTGTCTGTTTATCTGCCTGTGTGTCTGTATTTTTTTCAGCCCTTTTATTTTAGTTTTTGCTTCGGGTTTGGCTTTAAGTAGGTATAATTGTAGTTCTTAGTCTCAGCCATGATACCATTTTCTCAGAGGACTTATTTAGCCTACAAAATTCAGTTTACAATGAAATAACTTATTTGATATCAAGACCAGGAAATCAAAATTTGACTTACATCCATTCATTTTTCTTTCAGTCTACGGTTTCACTTTAATTGGAAACAACTATTGCTTTTTAGTCTTTTTTGCCAATGTCCAAAGAGTCTGAGCTCCAGGACCATGGATTAGTTTTAAAGCTTTCATTACACCCGAGCAATGCCGGGCTATACTGCTAGTATATCAAGAAATTGTCCAGCATTCATTGCCATAGAGGAGGGCTGATATTACCTAATAGTTGAGCACTGTAGTAGTGACTTATCTTGGTGAGCTAAATGGGCCAGAGTTGTGTGTATGTTTTGGAAGGGAATGTAAAGACAGAGAATTGACGAGCTTTGGACGGAGGGTGAATTGGACAGCACTTTGTGGTGATACAGATGGTGTTCTTGCTTGCAACCATTTTTATTGGCTGGTTCTGGGTGCTCATTGGCTGAGTGGTGGCTGGGTTAAGTGTATATAAACATGGTATGCTCATTTAAGAGGAGTCGAGTTTTCTGTTCATGACCAAGAGTGAGGTATTGGAGATTGAGATGAGAAGTGTGAATTTGGTTTGTCTAGTGAACCTATTGGGCTTGTATTATCTTTCTTTTCTTGTGTGGGCTTCCAACCAATTTTTTTTATTTCGTAACAAGCACTCTTCCCAATATTTTTTAATGAAAACTTCTTGTTTCTTAATACTTTGCTTAGCTTTGGGAAGGCAGCTTTTGCTATTCCATTGTTTCTTCTGATTATAGTATCACATTTTCTGTTATTTGTTTTAACAGTTGAATCTTGATCTTTTTCTCTAGCTAGCAGTCATATATATTCTTCTTCTATGTTCTATGTCCCTTCAAGACAGGCAATCATGGCTCTCCCCAGCACCCTAGTCTCTCAACCACTTTTCTTTTGGTATTTCTGACAAATCCTGCTTTGCTCAAGCCCATCAAATGTTTCATGCATTGCTTATCCCTATCTCTTTCTGTTTATGCATCCTGTGAGTATCAGATTCTCCAAGCCCTCCTTCCTCTTTACATGTTCGAGAAACTTCAGCTGTCTCTTTATGATTTAAGTATGTTTCCTTTTTGTTTCTGTTTTCTCCAAAACATTTTGGTTGCTTATATGTTCGGTTCATAGTATCCTCAGCATCCTTCTGTGGAACTACATTGAAGTTGCTTCAAGTCTCTCCTTCATCTTTGTTCAGCATTCAACTGCTATATAGGAGAACAGATATAATGTAACAGTCCAGTTCTCTGTTTTCTATAAAATTTTCCTGTCTTAATACTCTGTTTTGTTTTTGGAATTCATCTTTTGTTATGCCAGTATGCCTTCGAATCTCTGTTGAACTTTCTATCCTCTATTAGAATATTTCCTGGGTATTTAAATTCCTGCGCCTACTTGATTTTGGTATCCCTGACCTGTAGTTGGCGTTTTGGTCTTCGCTTTTTGCTGATGACTATGCATTCAGTTTTCTTGTAGTTTGTTTATTGCATTGCTGTAACGGTTAAATAAATCGAATGAAGAAAACATATCTCCTTGTCTTTTTCCCATTTTTATTTTTGGATACTTAAGCAAAAGAGTACTAAACTGTTACGTGATATCTGTCCTCCTGTATGGTGGTGAGTGCTATACGATCCCCTCAAAGATGATTTGGTTTGGTTTGGTTGTTTTGTTTTTATGGCATATCAACCTCGGCGGGTCATTTATTGCCAACTAAATTTTATTTATTTATTGCTGGTAATACCTTTTTCTTTCAACAATTTATCGTTGTTTTTATATAGGTTTTGTGTCTAGTAATACTTTTTTCTTTTTGAGTATCAAGATTCATTGGGATTTGTTTTTAAGGGCAAGGTCCCCAAGTCCTACCCTTGTTATTTAACCCATAACTGGAGGGGAGGGACAGATTAATACTTTTCCCAAGGGTACCAGTGCTTAAGTGAATGCATGGTATTCAACTGGAATTCAAACTCAGCTCACTGATTTCTCTTTCCAAGCTGATATCCACTGCACCACAACGCACATCCTTCACTAAACACTTAAAGCACCTGATCTTCCCAAGCGGTCACCCATCTAAGTACTGACCAAGCTCAACGTTGCTTAACTTCGGTGATCAAGCAAGAACCGGTGTATTCAATGTGATAGGTCATAAGCCTCCTCAAAGATGAAGACAAAACTTGAAACAACAGTAAATGTGGTTCTACAGAAGGATGCTGAGGATACTGTGAACTGAACATGTGAGTAACAACAAAGTTTTGGAGAAAATGGAACACAAAAGGAAACTAATACTTAACATCAGGAAGAGACAGTTGAGGTTTCTCGGGCATATAATGAGGAAGAAAGGCTTGGAAAATATGATATTCCCAGATCAGATTGAAGCCAAATGAGACAGAGGAAAACACTGTATAACATATTTAATGAGTTTGAGTTAATGGATGGCAAAAGTGGGTTTATAAGAAGTAGTAGAACAACAAAATTTATTAAGAGCTGCAACCAACAGGAAGTTAGATAAAATGATGATCACTTATGTCCTGATAGAACATGGCACCTAGAGAAGAAGAATCAGTTTCCTGTCTATACTCACAGAGTTTGAAATTGTTCTGTTCAGTCAGTTAAGTGCCATACATGAAACACACTTGGGAGATCATGTCTCGAAAGAGACATGACTGACTGGACAGAAGATTATCCCACAGTAGGTTGCCATTGCTTTCTGCAGTAGACTTGTTACCAGCCAAGGCTATAGAACCCAATCTGTCCTGTTATTTAATCCATAACTGGAAGGAAGAGGCGGATTAATACCTTTCCCAAGGGTATTTGCATGTAAGTGAATGCAATGAATTCAACTGGAATTTGAACTCGGCTCCCCGATTTCTCATTCCGAGCTGATATCCACTGCACCACAATGCAGATCCACTCTATTATCTTTCCAAAATAAATAAAGTTTTCTTAGTAGTTCAACTAGATCTTTGTGATGTAACTCATCAAATACTTTAGCATAATCTCTGAAACGAAAAATAAACATCTTTCTGAATTTGTAAAGCTCTGGAATAATTTTAAAAATGGCAAATTCTTTCGATGTAATTTTGTATCATTACCAATTTTGTAAAAATCAAGCAAATGAACCAGAGGCAACCTATTACTTACATTGTCTTATCTATTTCATATTTACACCAATTAGGGTGGGTAGCGGGTGTCGGGGGGTGGGGTAAATCATGGCATTGCTATATAGACAAACATACTGATCAAGATAAATAGCTTCTGTCCCTCATGTCTACAACAATGGATGACTGTAATTTATTTATTTTTTATTTACTGTGCTTACTTGAAATGATGGATAATGGCTTCATTAAAACTTTAAAGAGAAAACAAACATTACAAAATAAATAAAAATACCCATTTTTCTGATGAGCAGTTCCTAATAGCTTCTCTAAGTTTTAAATGCTTTTGCCATTAGCAAAAATGCTGTCTTTAAATTCTCTGATTTAGCATGTTGTTATTTCCATAACAAATTTTGTAAAAATTGAAACAAAAGTTTTAAGCAGTTATTTTGTTTCATAAGTAATAATGCATCATTATGATGCATATTTTATTTTCATATCGTTAATGAAAAAATAAAGGGAATTTGAAGCAATCTAAAAGAAGACGTATTGGGATAGCAAGGGACACATTTCAAAAGCTAAACAGAAGATTGAGGGACCTAAAAACATTTTGTTGAAAACAAAGAAAAGAGTCAGTCAGTTAAGCGCCATACGTGATACACTCTTTGGGCGATCATGTCTCGAAAGAGACATGACTGACTGGGCAGAAGATTATCCCGCAGTAGGTTGTCATTGCTTTCTGCAGTAGACTGGTTGCCAGCCAAGGTTATAGAACTCAATCTATCCTGTTACTTGACTCATGGCTAGAAAGGGGAAGAGATGTATGATATAATTAAGTAGTAATTAGTGGGGGATCAGTTTATTACTTCATAACAATATGAAACTGATGCCCCACTTTATGTCCAGTAGAAGTTTTAATCATGTTTTCAACTATTATATACCTCCTTAGTATATAAAAAGTCAGCCAGTTAAGTGCCATACATGAAACACGCTTGGGCGATCATGTCTCGAAAGAGACATGACTGACTGGGCAGAAGATTATCCCGCAGTAGGTTGCCATTGCTTTCTGCAGTAGACTGGGTGCCAGCTAAGGCTATAGAACCCAATCTGTTTTATTATTTAACCCATAACTGGAGGAAAGAGATGGATTAATACCTTTCCCAAGGGTATTTGTGCCAAAGTGAATGCAAGGAATTCAACTAGAATTCGAACTCGTCTCCCTGAGTTGTCATTCTGAGTCGATATCCACTGCACTACAACACTAAAGAGTACTGAACTGGAATGCAATAGCTGTCCTCCTATATGATAACAAATGCTAGACAAAGATGGAGAGACTTGAAGCAATAGAAATGTGATTCTACAGAAGGATACTGAGAATACCATAGACCAAACATGTGATCAACTACAAGGTTTTCAAAACGAAAAAGAAACACTTAACATCAGGAAGGGACAGTTGAAGTTTCTGGGACATTTAATGAGGAAGGAGGGCTTGGAGAATCTGATACTCATAGGGTGGATAGTGGGAAAGAGAGACAGAGGAAACAGTACATGACATACATGATAGGCTTAATTGAATGGATGGCAGAGCAGGTTTGAGCGAAATTGTAACACTATTTTTGGATGGCTGGCATTAATTTTAAGTAATATTCAAGATGAGAAAATATTTCACTAAAATTGGAGAATACAATTATTTTTGTAGGAAAGAGTAGCGAAAATGTTAAAAAAGTGGAAAATACAGATACAAGGATTCACTGGGTGCAAAATTCTTTTGAGAAAGTACGCAAATTTATCAAAAGTTAGTTATCTAATTCCAGTCACAACATCTGTCAATGGGTTTTGAAGATGTGTGACCCTAGGTCAAAATACGGCCTTGACAATTTCTAATGTACTGGATTACCAGGGCAGTTGATAAGAGCAGACAGACAATAAGAGGGGGTGTGAAGTTGAAATGGATAAATTCAGTTGTTTTCATTTTGAGATGTTAAGCTTTATACAGTGAGGGAAATAGAAAGCCGATTACCTAACTTTCCCACACCAGTCTGAGTGCTGTTTAACAAAACAAGAATGCAAGATGAGATTTATTCACTCAGGCCCCATGGTTGGAATGAGATGGCAGAGATTGATTTGGTCCCTGCTGCTAAAAAAAAGAGAGGTATTGCCAAATTCAACCAACTGATTGCCCTGTAGAAATAATGTCACAAATATTCTGCTGAATACCAGCAAATGGATATTTTCCGTCACTTATTTTGACTTGTTTGTAATCTTGTAATTATTTGCTGTGTATAAATATATTTTTTTTGAAATTTCGTCCTTTCTCAAAGAGAACTTCCGTTTTTATTTGGATATTTTCAGCAATGCATATTCTTTAATAGCATTATAATTCAGACGAATTATAATGCTATTTAATATCTTACAACACAAAAATCATTTTTAAATTAAACATTTAATATATTTATAAACTTAATATAACAAAAAAAAAAGAAAAAAGAAAAACATTGAAAACAAAGCATGTAAAACAGTGAAACAAAGAATTTTTTTTTTTTAAATCTACACCATGTCATTGTAGTCTTGAATTTCGTCTTTATTCATATATCAATCCGTCAAGTCTGGTCTATCCTCATCAAGTGGTAATAAGCGATTCTCTTTTGGCTAATCAACAACACAGCATCAGCAGAATCAGCCAAAGGTCAGGTAGGTTAACTGGAGGTGCTAGGGGTCGTGTTATAAAATAACAGTCAGTCAGTTAAGTGCCATATGTGATAAATGTTTTGGGCGATCATGTCTCGAAAGTGACATGACTGACTGGGCAGAAGATTATCCCACAGTAGGTTGCTTTCTGCGGTAAAGTGATTGCCAGGCAAGGCTGTAGAAACCAATCTGTCCTATTATTTAGCCCATAACTGGAAGGAAGAGCCGGATTAATACCTTTCTCAAGGGTATTTGTGCATAAGTGAATGCAAGGAATTCAACTGGAATTTGAATTTGGCACCCCAATTTGTCATTCCGTGTCTATATACACTGCACCACAAAGCAAAATTTGAAATATATTAAGAGCAACAAGGGACAGGAAGTTATGGTAGGCCATGATCGCCTACATCTTGAAAGGGACAAGGCACATAAAAGAAAGAGAATCCTCATTTCTCAGACACATAATAAGGAAAGGGGACTTGGAGAATTTAACAACCTCAAGACAGGCAAAAGAGAAACAGCAAGGAACCTAACAAATAATTTTTTGTGAATAACTGGCAAAGTGGGAACAAAGAGGAATGCTAAAAAGTTAAAATTTGCTTAAAGAGGCAAGAAGTTGTGGAGAGCCATAACAGCTCATATTCTGAAGAGACGCAGCACAATAAAGAAGTTTTGATCTTAAAATAATTTAACTATATATGTAAAAATTACAATGCTTTATAGTAAGAAATATTTACTTTATCAAGCCAAAGATTTCAAGGTCTAAATATAAAATAACAGAACCTCCCAAGATTATAACTTTCTTATACTCATGTTTACCCTGCAAAAGGCCTAAGAGCCACTCAAAGTAAAAGGTGATTGAATGAGGTGTGTAGTATTGATGTAAGAAGAGGAAGTAGGGTCATGTGGATATGGAGGATGGATAAGGATTGGCTCCAGACTTGATGAGGTGAAGCCATTAGTGTTCAGGAAAGCCTGTATGTCAGCGTCTGTTTCCCAATGTAGCAGTTCTTGGTAAGAGGTTTTCTCAATGGAAGATGTTTCTTACTGACAGAAAATGTAGAGAACAAGAGTGATTCAAACCTGCAGATATAAAGCCCATCTCCGACCAAATGTGGAGCAAAACTGACCCCCTTATTCCAAACATGGCTTTTAATACAGACCAACACCCTATTTCTGGTTTTGTTGTCACATCGTTTCCAAAAACTCTTATCTGTTTCTTTATTCTTCTGTTTCACTTCAGTCAAGGTGGATGCCACTTAGAAGAGTAAATTTATAAAACAAACATCTACTATCCATGAAACATTTGGTCAAGATAAAATCTTACCTTCCCTCTCTATGTTGGTGGCATAGATCCTATACGCTCTGTTGTTATGGCCTTTTTCCAGTTTAAAAATAATAGAAATTATTAAAAAATAAAAAATAGGTAAAGTAAATAGAGAACACTTCTACTGGAATAATGGTTACCAAATTTAAGTGACATTGATCCTCACTAAGATAGTGACTTTGTTCCAGACATGATAATGATTACAATATTCAGACAAGCAACATTGTTTCCATAAAGTATCTTACACATTTTGCAACAGCCATTCTGATTTTTACTGGAAAGTTAACACTATACAATCTGCACTTTTTGAAACATCTTTCTAAAATCTCTAATACATAAATATTATCAAAATGAATATTAAATGGTAGATTTACAATTCTGCATTAAGATAATTTGATACATGATGTAAGGATTTCATTTAAGAATTTAGGAAAAACAGAACTGAAAAGGAAAAAGCAACAAATAAGAATTTGTTCTGCATTTAATAATCGTAATTTTTGTGGGTGGAGTGATTAAAAAAAGATCAATGAAAGATGGCCTTTTAAGGTGCACAATGTGAGTTAAAGTTTCTATGGAGATCAGATGTTTGTTTTCCATTTCCACACAACTTCCTACAATGAATGAAGAGTTTATCAACCTGGAGTGTTGGGACAAAAAAGCAACAATAATAAAATGGAATAAAACTTGTAATAATAAAGAGTGTATTGACTGAGTTGGGATAACAAGCAACAATAATAAGATACCATAAAAACTAGTAATCAAATAATAGTAATAACGAAGAGCGTATCAACCCACAGACCTGAGATAAAAAGCAGCAATAATAAGATGGAATAAAACTAGTAATAAAATCATGGTGATAATGAAGATTTTACATGACTCTGCTGCATTGGCTAATCTACACAAAAGTGAAGACATCAGATCCACTGCTAGATGCACATACATATATAATTACGAGCACACACTACAGTCTGACACAGACTTAAACACTCAAGTATCTTCATAAATTTACATGTAGAATTTTCTACGACTTTAATACATATGACGTGTACCTGCATAATCTAAAATCTAAACTTATTTATAAATAAAACTTTGTCTCTGTGTGTGTGTTCGTTACCTATAGACTCCAAAACGGCTGAACCGATTTTCTTGAAAATTTACACAGTTGTACTATAAGCGTCTGCGAGTGTTCTTAGCTAGGTTTTGTGTTGAGGTACCCCGATAAATATCGAAAATCTATAATCGAAAAAATCGGGTTATAGAAGGCGTGGTCCGATTTTAATCAAATTTGATACACTCATAGACAAAGACATAAGAAACGATATTCGGAAGTTTCAAGGTTGCAGTTCTTACAATAGTGCAGAAAATCAATAATATAATATATATATATAAAAGGCAAGATGTTTGTGTGTGTGTCTGTTTATCTGTCTGTATGTCCTTTATACAAATCCACAATTTTTATCCGATTTTCACCAAACTTCACACAAATATTCCTTAGGCTGAGTCTGAGCTCCAGGACCATGGATTAGTTTTAAAGCTTTCATTACACCCGAGCAATGCTGAGTTATACTGCTAGTGAGAACTAAATTGAAAAATATCAAAGTCTCTATTTGTTCCATTTTTCTCTTAATCTCTGACGAAGCTTGAATAAAAGTGAAATGTCTTAGCTTTATAAACATTTCCTATTTGTTCTTTTTTATTATTTCAGATTCTGATCCACATTTGATCTGCATTTGATATTTAACATACATACATATATATATATATATAGTTATCTGCAGACAGATCTGTTTCGCTGTATCACACCTCATCAGTATGGTTAAACATCCGATTGCTTTTAACCCAGGATTGAAACCCAACTGAATTGGCGTCAGTCAGTGATTCCACCTCTGAGCTATGGGCGCTCGGTTAAAGGAGGCAGACTTTTAACGTATGATGTATCATACGCCAGTAGCCAGAGTGCTCTAATTCATTACTGAATGAGTGATGCGTAGATGCTATCATCAGTGTGGCTAGACACATCCACTTGCTTCTGGTTGGGACTGATTTGGTGTCAGTCGGAGTCACTACCCCCTAAGCCATTGACTCATGGAAACAGAGAAGGGAAATTTTAACGTGTTGTATATAAGAAGTGTATACACATGCCAGTCAGTGAAATAACTCAATTCATTTCTGAAGAGTAATGCTTATATCGTAGAAGTGAAAGCTGTTTTTAAAATTTTCTTCTCTAGAGAGCACAATCGTAATGAGAGCATAATATATTAGTCATCCACATACAAGCCTGTTTCACTGTATCACAGCTCATCAGTGTGGCTAAACATCCATTTGCTTCTGGCCAATTCATTATATATTTTCTAAACATAAACTGTTAAATATAACAGACAATGAATGCCTCTTATGTTTAATCAAGAGACGTTCTAAACATCGTATTTTGGCTTTAATTTCAGGTGAAAATAAAGACAAAAATTGTCCAACATTTGGATAATTTTTTATTGTGCTGGTTCAAAGCTTTTGGCTTACCTGAGCCATCTTCAGAGAGGTTTCTCACACAGTGTGACATCATAGAACTGCATTACAAATTTATGAAATGCACCTGCTATTTGGTGACTGTTATTGTTTCGTAGCAATGTTTTATGTCAACACAAGATAGAAACATCTTTGATGGTGGATGTCTTCATGTCTACGTCCCTGTAACCTCTCTATATTATTAAATATTAGACATAATAGACATTCATTGTCTGTTATATCTAACAGTATATGTTTAGAAAATTATCAGCTGCCTTGATACACTAAATATATATATATATATATATATGTGTGTGTATGTGTGTCAGATTAAATAAACTGCAAACTTAAGATAAGCAGATACAATATCTGCTTATCTTAAGACTCAGATAATCTTTCACATACTGTAATTGAAAGATGGAAGAAATGAGCTGTAACTTTGACAATTAATTTTATTATTCATTTCTCAATGTTCCCAAGTACATTCAGTCTCCTTCCTTTCAAAAAGGAGCATCTATTTCAAGCTTTTACTTAAGTCTAAATGGAGTATTGAAATTTTTTAAAATAGAAAGATTTTCATGCTATTTTAATTCATATGCTGAGTCTGTGAGAGCTTGAAATGAATGTTTTTTTTTGTCAAAAACAAAACAAAATAAATTCCTATATTACAATCAAAACATGAGGAAAAAATAGCAACAGCAGATACATAAACAGCCTTCAAAATTTTTATAGCAATGGCTGAAAGTGCTTGGGATAATAAAAATTATGGACAATTTTTATATTCCTTATCTCCAACAAAATGGAAAAATGTTAGAATGCTGGAAAAACTTAATAAAAATTAACCAAGTCTTCCTTGTCAACCATATTCAAGGAAAGATATATATATAAATAAACAAAAACACTAAAAGGCAAGACAAATTACAAAAGAGTCGTACATCAATGAACAAGCACACATATCAAAAACTTTGATAAAGTATAAATAAGGATTTAAACCTAAAATACTCAGAGATTCTGAAATCATATTTATGACATTAAACACAATTTGTAGTTTTTGTTGACAGGACTAATACATAAACTATCAATTAATAAAAAGTACATGAGAGTACAACAGGCAAAGTTCATAAATATATATTACTAGCAGTATAGCCCGGCGTTGCTCGGGTGTAATTGAAAGCTTTAAAACTAATCCATGGTCCTGGAGCTCAGACTCTTTGGACGTTGGCACGAAAGACTAAAAAGCAATAGTTGTTTCCAGTTAAAGCGAAACCGGAGAGTAGACTGAAAGAAAAAGGAATGGATATAAGTCAAATTTTGATTTCTTGGTATCGATATCAAATAAGTTTTTTTGGCGTAAACTGAATTTTGAAGGCTAAATAAGTCCTCTGAGTAAATGGTATCATGGCTGAGACTAAGAACTATAATTATATCTACTTAGAGCCAAACCCAAAGCAAAAACTAAAATAAAAGGGTTGAAAAAAATACAGACATACGGGCAGATAACCAGACACATACACACAAACATCTTGCCTTTTATATATATATTATCGATTTTCCGCACTATTGTAAGAACTGCAACCTTGAAACTTCTGAGTATCGTTTCTTATGTCTTTGTCTCTGAGTGTATCAAATTTAATTAAAATTGGACCACTCCTTCTATAACCCGTTTTGTTGATTATCGATTTTCAATATTTATCGGGGGTACCTCAGCACAAAACCTAGCTAAGAACACTCGCAGATGCTTACAGTACAACTGTGTAAATTTTCAAGAAAATCGGTTCAGCCTTTTCGGAGTCTATAGGTAACAGACACACACAGCCAAAGTTCCATTTAGAAATAAGTTTAGATATAAGATAAAACAGAAAGTAAAAATAAAACTAACAATCTCCTGGTTTGTTGTACAAAAACAAATAAATACCAATACAGAAAAAAATGGTAAGCATTGAAAAATGTTGAAAGAAATAATAATAATAATAATAATAATAATAATAATAATAATCAGTGCATATTTTTTTGTGGATCCAGAATAGTTCCAGAAGAAAACTCGAACTCGGGAATTAGTGAAACATATATATTAAACGGAAAATAAATACAAGAGTATTACACGTCAGTCTGACTGCCAAGTATTAGACCAGGGTGACTCAACCCAACTCAAATCCACCAAGAGGCATATTCTCCCAGTATTCATAATAATAGGAAGAGTTCATTATAGTCCAAAAGTCATGGTCTCATAACACATACAATTAAATATAACAATTATCGTATCATCATCCTTTGTCCAACCAATAGCTGGTTGGAAATCCATCGACAATCCAGCCTCACACAACATGCTCAAGTGTTGCTGTACTCAGACCCTGGTGTTGTGAGTGGACATAGTAGACTTTTTTCAATTGGAGATACAGATGTAGATCGTCGGCCCTCCATCTAGATGCTTTGATATCCTAGACATCATCTTAAGAAAGATTGCCAACCTAGTCTCAAGTCTTCTTCCCAGTCATGAGGTGAATAACCAATTTTTCCAAAGTAGATTGCCAATTCTTACTGTAGCACACTGGTTGCCAACCAAGGCTATAGAACCCAGCTGTCCTGTTAATTACCCATAGCTGGGGGGAAAAGAGATGGATTCATGCCTTTCCCAATCATCATAAAAAAAATAAGAGAAATAACAATTAGGAATTATTGTGTCATATTTCTGCAATATTTTCTGCAATATTTATTATTGTGTCATATTTCTCCAATATTTACGTATTGTTCTGGAGGGTTATTTAGTAAAAATCTAAAATCAATTAATTTTGGGGAATTTTTAAAAAATGTCATGTTAGAGTAATGCTAATTCTCCCTATTATAACAAAGGCTGTTGTGTATTTATTTACATGTACACTACCGGACACCCCAGCTAAAAAAAAAAATGATGTATTTCATACTATTTTTAGTATTTATTGCCAAGTGGATATTTCTAAGTGAAAATAGAATGGTTCTTTTGTTGTTATTACTTTGCAAATTTTTACTAAGCAGCCAGGAAGCCTTTGCTTCGGTCAGCCAATAAGAAGAAGAGACTAGCATGGGGAAGAGAGCACAAAAACTGGACACCAGAACAGTTCATTTGATGCACATGTTATTGTGCAGTATTAACAAAAGAACCATTCCATTTTCATTAAGAATTATCCACTTGGCAATAAATACTAACAATAGTATGAAATACATAATTTTTTTAAAAACTGGGGTGGCCTAATAATTATGGCCGGTAAAAAAGCAATCGGAGTCTAACCGTACTGATGAGCTGTGATACGGCGAAACAGATCTGTCTGCAGATGACAATATATATATATATATATATATATATATATATATATTTCCCTTCTTTCACACTTACATAGAAAGACAAGTAAGCATTACCTCAGTTTATTCTCTTTACTACCAGTTATGAAACCTCTCACCACGTTTGCTGTTTAATACTTTTTCAATTATCATGTAAGTTAAGTAGTTAAGAATATATATATCTCTTCTCGATTATAATAAACAACATTCTGTGTGTATATATATATATATATATATATATATATATATATATCATACTCTTAAATATTTTGCTCTCATTTTTGACTGCAGAGGACACCTGAAAAAAAATACTAATAAAGAATAGTATACCTATCACATGTATTTTGACGGAAAGTCATAAAAACTGTGTAGCCTGAAAATGTTTACATAACAAAGATATATAAATATTTATGTAAAATAATTTTTTACTTTGTCACTGCACTTAATTCATTGGTGAATATTAAGAAATTAAAATTTCAGGTAAGAATGTAACTAATAGTTACATGTCAAGCTATGAACTTATTGATACATCTTTCTAAAATAATGGAAGATCTTGCTGAATATTTTGAAGGTTTTCGTTTTTTTATAGGTGATAAAACACTTGAATGATTGTTATTTTATGTTTTAATTTAGAAAGCGATCTGATTTGATATTTCCAGAAGGTGACAATTCACTTTCAAAATCTGAATGGATTCAAGTAAAATTAAACAAATATTGAGCTAACAAAATACTACAAAGAAATTGATTGAAAAAAAAAAGGACACAAAAACATGTTTCCTAAAAGCAAAAATTGTTCTTCTCAAGCTTTTAATCCATTTCTGTTTTTCATTAATTCTCCTGGAAGAGAGAATCCAAATTGTTTTAAGAGTTCTTCATTCTCACTTATCATTTAATCAAAATTTACAACAATTTTCTTCTGAGTAATTTTCCTTGTAAAAGTGTAGTCAGAGTATAAACATGCAATTTAACCAAATTCTACTACATTTCAATAATCGATTGCTACTAAACAGGTTTATGTTATGTTAATCTAAAAGAACTGCTGGTACCATGAAAACTAGTACTACATTCTGCTGGATGTTGGCCATTAAATTTGTTCCTCACCAAGCTTTTCTGGTGCGGAAGATGGCTAGACACCCAACTGGATTAAAAATTAGACCCCTGTCAAAGGATGAACATACCTTTTTGTAGGATTCAACAGGAATCTAGCACAGTTAAGTAAATGGGCTCTATATCTATGGATTCAGTCTTTGTTTGGTAGTGACACAGGGTCACACAGAAAGGGACTTCAAATATGGAAGTCAAAAGCTAGGGCAGAGGGTTCCAGAACAATCAATAGCCACATGTGTGTGACCAAAACGAGCCTTCAAGTCAGAAGATATTGGTTGGGGTCTAACCTAGAATGCAATGCAATTGCCTTCAATCATGATATGTAGATGGACCACTGGTTAGGTGTTCAACTGTTCAGCAACTTTTCTCAGCATCAATCATTTCACAAGTTTTCTAAAAATTTACATAAATTAAAAAGTTTCTTATAATATGAGGCAGTGAATTTTCATGTGGGAGTCATATAATGGATGCCATTGCAAAATGTGAAATCAGAAATCCAACTTCAAATTTTGAGATCTTTATCTGCATTTACTTTCACGCATGCATCTTGTGGGAAAGCACTAATCTGTCTGTTCTTCTATCTAAAGGTCAGTCAGTCAGTCAGTTAAATGCTATCTATGAGACATACTTGGATGATCATGTCTCAAAAGAGGATTGACTGGGCAGAAGATTTTCCCGCAGTAGATTGCCATTACTTTCTGCGGTGGACTGGTTGCCAAACCCAACCAAGGCTATAGAACACAGTCTGTCCTGCTGGAGGGAGAAGTGATGGATTATTACCCCTCCCAAGGCTATTTGCATATCAGTGAATGCAACATATTCAACTGGAATTTGAAATCGGTTCTCCAGTTTCTTGTTTTGAACTAATATTCATGAAACCAAAACTTGCTAAAAGTAAATTTTTTTTTATCATTTCATCCTGAGCAAGGCATTCTACTGCCACTGTTGCGCAAGGGGTTACATAGGGGAAAGTGATGAGAAAGAGGGGTTAGTTATAAGAAATGTCAGGAGGAGGGTGATAGATGGATGAGGATACTGAGGATGGTGGTGAGGTAGATGGGAAGAGAGTTTGAGAGAATGGATGCAAGTTAGTGTGTTAGGAGGTGTCTATTGAGCTTACAGTTAAATTCCTGGAGATTGTAGCTGTCATGGAAGCAAGTATATGGAAGGGAATTCCACAGGTGGGAAGTGCGTGAAAAGAAACTATTAGAGTAGAAATTACAGTTACACTTTATCAGTTTCATTGTAAAAGGGTGGGACCTAGTTGCTAATCTAGTAGCTCGTGTAAATTCATACCTAGTGGGGGCACCAGTGATCTAAGCGCATTCAAGCAGAAGTCGTGAAAGTATTTATAGAAGAGGCACAGGGAAGCCACATTGTTCACATTTGATCACAGAAGTTAAGCAATAAGAATAAAAAGGGAATAAAAGATGAAGACTAAATAAATAAATTATAATAAAGAAGTTAAAAGGAGACGAAGAGAAATAAAAGTTGTAAGTCAAGACAATATGATAAATTGTTTTATTAATGTGTATATGAAATGAATTGTTTGAACATTATTTTTTATCGATACTCGTATTTAAGTAGATATTCTGCTTTTTTCCGGTTTTTTTTAATTAAAAAGTATTATATATTTATATCTACTGGCCTGATTATTTACGATAAATTTTTATTACGAGAATGTGTGTCATTTGGCAGGATTCGAACCTGCGATCCCTATCTAGATAGGGGAAGCTACCATTTGATCTGGTAATGTCTTAGACCACTTGGCCACGAATGACCTCCAGTCTAAACGAGGTTTTACTCAAGCCTATATAACACAATTTTCGATTCATAATTTAAAAAAAACAAAAAAAAATCAGAATATCTACTTAAATACAAGTATCGAAAAAAATAATGTTCAAACAATTTATTTCAAATTGTCAGTTGTTTATTACCAAGTTTCATTAAAATTTGTTAATTTCCATATAATGTGTATATATATATATATATATATATATATATATATATATGTGTGTATATATAATGTATATATATATATGTAATTATATAATGTATATATATATATATATATATATATATGCAATTATATAATGTATATATATATATATATATAATTATATATATATATGTAATTGTATATATATATATATATATAATTATATATATATATGTAATTGTATATATATATATATATATGTAATTATATAATGTATATATATATATATATATAATTATATAATTACGTATATTAATATATATCTAAATTTATTGGTTTGTTTTCTTCTCTTCTTCCAAAAAATAACCTGTCTTGACAGTTTGTTGGAAGTTAAGTACAACCGAGCATACCTGATCTATAACATCGTATAGCCCAAGTGAAGTCTTGATTAATTGCCATTTTCCAGGGGAACTTATTTCATGCAGGTCCTAAAGCTATTAGCAAATTTTTAGTCTGGGTGTGGGCCGAATACTGATCATATTCAGTCGAGTCACCTATCAAAGAAGTCTGTTGTTTATTTAGATCTGAAACTTTTACTGACATAGGAGCAACAACACTAATGATGCACATAGATTCAGCAATTAAAGGTGTATTCTTAATAAAAAAAAAAAAATTACCATTTTTGGGCTATAATGCTCTACCTTGAGTGGCTGTAAGCTTTTATTGGATTATGTTTTTAGTAGTTCTAATGGATGTGCCTTGTGGTGCAGTGGATATCGACTCAGAATGACAACTCAGGGAGCCGAGTTCAAATTCTAATTGAATTCCTTGCATTCACTTACATACAAATACCCTTGGGAAAGATATTAATCCGTCTCTTCCCTCCAGTTATGGGTTAAATAATAAAACAGAATGGGTTCTATAGCCTTAGCTGGCAACCAGTCTACCACAGAAAGCAGTGGCAACCTACTGTGGGATAATCTTCTGCCCAGTCAGTCATGTCTCTTTCAAGACATGATCGTCCAAAGTATGTATCACTTATGGCACTTAACTGACTGACTGAATGAATATAATGGTTGGAAACATGATTAAGGCTTTCACTGGACATAAAGTGAGGGATCGATTTTTTATTGTTATGAAGTAATAAACTGATCCCCCATTAATTACTACTTAATAATATAATACATCTATTCCCCCTCCAGCTATGAATCAAATAACTGGACAGATTGTGTTCTATAGCCTTGGCTGGCAACCAGTCTACCACAGAAAGCAGTGGCAACCTACTGCGGGATAATCTTCTGCCCAGTCAGTCAAGTCTCTTTCAGGACATAATTACCCAAAGCGTGTATCACGTATGGCACTTCTTCTTCTTCTATGTGCCCTGTCCCTTCAGGACGTAGGCGATCATGGATCTCCATGTCTCCCTATCCCTTGTGGCTCTTAGTATGTTTGCTCCTGGCAACCCCGTTCTGTCATCCACCTGATCAGACCCTGCAAATATGTTATCCGCTGCCTTCCTCTGTCTCTCCTTCCTTCTATCTGTCCAGTCAGTATCAGGTTCTCCAGGCTCTCTTTCCTCATTGCATGTCCCAGGAACTTCAGTTGTCTTTTCCTGATGCTCAGCATCAATTTCCTTTTTGTTGCCATTCTTTCTGACACTTCGTCGTTGCTTGCATGCTCAGTCCACGATATTCGTAGCATCCTTCTGTAGAACCACATTTCGGCCGCTTCCAGTTTTGTCCTCATTTTCGATGATATTGTCCAGCATTCACAGCCGTATTGAAGAACTGACATCACGTAGCAGTCTAGCACTCTTTTCTTCGTTTCTATTGAGATCTTCCTGTGTGTTAGTATTTTGCTCATCTTCTGGAACGCGTCCTTTGCCATGCCAATTCGCCTTCGGATCTCCGTGTCGCACTTTCCGTCTCCTGTTAGAACACTTCCTAGGTACTTAAATTCTTGGACTTGTTTGATTCTGTTATCCCCCACCTGTATTTGGCATCTTGGGTTGTATCTTTTGCTGATGGCACTTAACTGACTGAATACTAATAATAATAATATGCACTATTGACAGAATAGGGTTATTCTAAATACACTGCACGTGATTTTACGTTTAAAATCTGAAAAGAAAGAATCATCATTGGTGAGTAAAGTAAATGTTACAAACAAAATAATGCTGTTCTAGTCATTATGTAAATAAACTGCATACGATTTTAATATAGAAATTCTTTTAGTATCAGGAAAAAAAAAGAGGTCATTCCTTGTCTTCATGCTATGTTGTTCTTTGAGGATATAGGATTACAGCTCATTACCACTGCCTGTCTTGTAGCTCTTGAAAAACTTCCCACCTTCATTCTACCCTCTAGTGTCTAATTCTCCAAGCCCTCTTTATATGTCCAAGAAATTTCTGCAATGTCTTAGCCAAAATCTTTGTTACTGACTATAAGTGTCTTTAACGTTTCTATTTTCCTTAAGCCTTCTTCTCTGTCCATGTAATTCTCTGTATCCTTCTGCAAAACCTCATTTCTGCTGCCATCAGTTTTCCCTTCATCTGTGAGATTGTCCAGCATTCACTGCCATACAAGACAATTGATATGAAACAACAGTTCAACATGCATTTTTCAGCTTTGAAAATGTATCACTGCCAAATACAATGTGGTTTCAGATTTGAGTTTTACATTTTTCATCCTCTGTTAAACGACGCCCCATATTTTTAAACTCTGCACTTGTTTGATGTTGGCATCTTCAATTCGTAGTTTGTGTTTTTGTTTTTTTCTTTTACTGGCAACGTTACTTTCTCTTTTCTTTAGATTGTTCATTATTCCCTTCTCTTTCCCATGTGCTCTATATGTTGTCCTGCATCTTTCTTTCTTTGTCATTAACACAGTATTACTGGTAAAAATATTTTCAGTTATGATCTGAGATTAAGGACAGGATGGTTAAATACAAAGACAAAAGAAAAACTGTTAGTAATTTATTATAGAAAATCATTGAAAAAATCAGGTTTGTTATTTTTTATTATCTATGAGATGGAGGACGTAGCTAAACAGAAGAAAGAAACTACGAATTTAGGTACCTCCACTCAGTTGGAAAAAAAAAAACAGCATATCATGATGTTAAAACTTAATAAAATCAAAGTTTTATCATTAAAATGTTTATGTTATTATTAAGAGGAAAGATCAAATTTTGCTGTTATTATTTTTAAAAAATTTTAAATCCTTTCAAACATGTTCAAAATTTTAATTAAAATTTCATTTTTTGTTTTCCGTCAGTGACTCACACTATGCTTACGTAAAGCGACTATTAAGAAAATGGAGTCAATTGAGTGAAATTATTTTGGGGTAAATTTTTCCTCACTCTTGACCGCTGGTCGAGTGATTTCTTTTTCAAATCTCAAAGGCTATATATATATATATATATATATATATATATATATATATATATGAATAAAATAAAGATGAGGAAAACTGTATTTTAAATCGCTTATGCATTTCGTCCTGTGATGGACTTCATCAAGGTTAAAAGATGAAATGTAGCCATATTCCATATCTAAAAACAGTGTTGGCAACAATAAAAAAAAAACACTCACAAATCATTCAAAAGATTAAGGGTAATTCAACTGTTTTCTTTGGATTTTTTATTATTTTTTCCCAATCTCACCTTTGTTTATGGAAATGATACAGAAACAGACTAACATACATAATAAAAAGTCCAAGGAAAACGGTTGAATTCCCTTCATTTTAACATCTTGTGACATTGCACGAAACATGAAGGAGTTCTAAAATTAAAAAATATTCTGTTAATCTTTTTTGAATGATTTGTGAGTGTTTTTTGTTTTGTTTTTTAATGGTTTTCCAACACTTGTTTATAGATACATAATTTGCTTGTGGTGCAGTGGATATCGGCTCAGAATGAGAAATCGGGAAGCCAAGTTCAAATTCCAGTTGAATTCACTGCATTCACTTATGCACAAATACCCTTGGGAAAGGTATTAATCTGTCTCTTCCTTCCAGTTATGGGTTAATTCATAGCTTCTATAGCCTTGGCAGGCAGCCAGTCTACCACAGAAAGCAATGGCAACCTACTGCGGGACAATCTTCTGCCCAGTCAGTCATGTCTCTTTCGAAACATGATCGCCTAAGCGTGTTTCATGTATGGCACTTAACTGACTGACTGAATTTGGAATAAAGCTCATTTTGTCTTTTGGCCTTCATCATGGGATGAAATGCATATCTGACAATGACAAGAATTCATCCACTGATGGTGACTCCATTTCCTTTCTCCAGATGTCTTTGAACAAATCTGAAGAGAAGAAATATTGTCTTATGTCCCATCCTATTTTTATGTAACTACTCAATTCATTTTTCTATCCATTTGCAGACAGTTTGCTGTAAATAGAATTTCTAGATTATAACAACATTTTTCCCAAGTCGGTCTAGTTTTCCTCACAGTTCAAATAGATCTTTGTGCCATAGCAAATGCTTTTGAGTAATCGATAAAACATGAACGTGTATTGTATTGGATTTGCATTGCTCCGTCCCATAATATAATCATAAACATTATCTTTCTTGTTTTACTGTTTTTGACAAAAGCACCCTACTTTGGTTCTATTTTTGTCTAATTCAGGTTCACCGTCTATTGATCAGGACTTAGATCATTAGCTTGGTTATCTGGCTCTTTCAGTTGATTTCCACCATTGTGTATATTACTCCGGTGATCTTGTCAATATCAAAGTTATCTAAGCTGAAATAATTTTTATTATGGTTCCTGCACGTAATAAATCTACCATCTGCCCATGCATTGAATACTGCTGCCATATCTAGTCAGGTGTCCCTGCTATCCACCTGGAGGTCCTTGACAAAATCCAATAGAGAATCTGTACGGTGATTGATCCCGACTTATCAGCTTGGATACAGTAACTTTCTCATCGGCACAATGTGGCTTCCCCCATGTCTTTTCTACAAATACTTTCATGGCTTTTGCACCGATGAACTTATCTCTCTGGTGCCTCCTATGTATGAATTTACTTGAGCCACAAGATTAGCAACTAGGTCCAACTTTTTCAATGTGAAACCAATAAAATGTAAATGCAAATTCTACTCCAGCAGCTTCTTTTCTTGCACTTCCCACCTGTGGAATTCCCTTCTGCATACTTGCTTCCCTGACAGCAACAATCTCCAAGAATTTAAATGTAAAGTCATTAGTCATCTTCTATCTCACTGACTTGTATCCTCTTTCTCATGCTTTTTCTCCATCCACTCCACTCTCATCAGTATTCTCATCCTTCTCTTACCCACTTCCTGACACCCCCTATAACCTGACACTCTTTCTCATAACTTTCCTCCTCTGTAACCCCCTGCACACCAGTGGCGGTAAACTGCCTTGCTTGGGGCGATATGATTATAAAAAAAAACATCTGGTCCTGCCACTTTTTTTCTGTTCATCTTATCCAGTGCCAATCTTATTTAAGACTTTAATATTTTTGGGCCTTCCATATTTTTATGTATTTGTTTTTTTTTAATCATATCACCCCAAGCAAGGCGGTAACACCACTGATGTGCAGGGGGCTACACAAGAGTGAAAAGATTTGGAAAAGAGAAAGCCAGAAACCACATCCTAAACAGGGAACAAGAGATGAGCCTCTACACCTGTATAATAGACATGGGTGGAATAGGTTTCTCTCTCTCTCTCATAGATCTCTTTGATCCTTCTTTGGAATATATTTTCTTTGTTGTCAGTGTTCCCCTCATTTGACCTTTACTACAATTTGTTGATAAGCATACTTTTTTCCCTATTTATTTTTTGGGAAAAATTTATATTCATTTTGGTACTCATTCTTTCTATTTCTGTCCACTTTTCATCAAGTCATTTCTCTTTTGACTGCCTATTTTTGTTTATAATTTCTGCATTTAGTGCTCTGTACGCATTTCTATTCCTTGACATTGTTTTTATCCCCTTTTATGGTCTCATTCACTGACATTATCAGTGCTTTTCTCAATGTATTCCATTTTGAATGTGTACTCTTCAGGTGATATTTGCTTTTAACTCTGCTTCCGATTTGAATTATTCAGAGATAGTCTACGAATGGTGTATGTTTCTGAAACCAGCACTTGGATATCTGCTACAATGTAAAACTGCATTTCTGAACATATTATGGGGGTGACCGGTGCTGGAGGATTAATTTGTGACGATACAGTGTGAAGCAGAATATTTAACATGTGTACATGATAAACATAGCAGTTGAATAATATGTGAATTCGGTTGTTTATAAATGTCTCCCATAGACTGTGTGAGAACCAGTGTTACAGATTTTAACATAAGTTTGAATGCTTATTGTTGCTGAAAGAATATTCAGCGTGTTAAGAAAATTATGTAAGAAAATGTTGCTGAAAAGAATTGTTCAAATATGAAAACTCATGAATAATGTTCATGGTGTTAGTTGTATAAACCACTGCCACTATTGCGCTTGGGGCTACATAGGGGAAGGTAAATAGAAAGAGTGGTTAGATATAGGAAATCTCAGAAGGGGGGTGATAGGTAGTTGGGAGGATGGGAAGAGTGTTTGAAAGAATGGAAGCAAGTTATTGTGTTAGGAGGTGTCTATTGACCTTACATTTAAACTCCTGGAGATTGTAGCCGTCGGGGAAGCAGTCATGTGGAAGGGAATTCCACAGTCGGGAAGTACGAGAAAAGAAACTGTTGGAGTAGAAGTTGCAGTTTCACTGTAAAAGGGTGGGATCTAGTTGCTAATCTAGTATCTCGTGCAAATTTAAACCTAGGGGGCACCAGTGATCTAAGTTCATCGGAGCAGAAGCCATGGAAGTATTTATAGAAGAGACACAGGGAAGCCACGTCGCACCGGTGAGAGAGAGGCTGCAGGTGACCTGCCAAGTTGGTATCGATTAAATGTTAAAAGTGTTACTTTTCAGTTTAACTAAAAGAATTCTGTTCAAGAATTGACATTATCTCAGAAAATATTTGCTCATGTCATTTTCGTTTATTCTCTATCTGCATTTATATGTGTTTTACTGATGAAATCTCAATTACCTTTCAACTAACTTTCATATATATGTATGTGTGTATATATATATATATATATATATATATATGTTGACATTTAATTTATGAATTTCTTAACTGAGATTTTCAAATTGGGCATATTGATAAAACCTCCTTAAATCACATGTCCCTATTACTACTTTTTGTTTCTTGTAAACAGTACTGGATTATGGTTCAGTGATACCTGTTTCTCATGGCTGTCATTACAAGACAAGGGGTCCAAGGAGCTTGATCCCCTCTACACTATTATTTTTTAAATTAATTTTGTGAAAAATCACTGATTGATCACTTGTTGTTCATGTCTTCCCTTATCAGGTTAGGAGTTATTGCCAATGGAATTAAAGCCCTTTATACTGTCCTATCTAATGCTTATAGGGATTATTGATATTGGGATGGAAATGGATCGTCAGTAGAGAGTAGGCAAGGCAAATGTTACTAGCAGAATAATAACATAGTCATCATGAAATACACTGCATATAATTCTGCTACCATTAAAATATTTGTCTCTATTTCTGAGATGAGGTAGTATTTACATGATTTGGAGGTACACTTAGGTAATTAGCTTTGATAAATTTGCTTAAATTTTCCAAACAAAAGCCATTTGCACTCTTTGTGTCTTTTAATCTGTATTTTCTAATTTTATCACTTTGGCTACTTTTTTTGACAAAAATAATGGTATTCTGCAGTTTTTAGAGAAATCGCTTCTCATCTTGAAAATCACTTAAAATTAATATATTTTCTGATTTTAAAGGTAAAATAATGTGTTATTATTTAGAATAACCCGATTCTGTCAATAATACAGATTACTATGAGGATTAAAACTACTAAAAAAATAGCCTGCAAAAGAATGATATGTTGTAAAAAACCAAATCAATCATTCAAACAATAACAAAGTACATTGAAAAAAATGTAAAATCAGTCAGTTAAGTGCCATATGGAATACACGTGTGGGTGATCATGTCTCTTTTGAGACATGCCTGACTGGGTAGAAGATTATCCCATAGTAGGTTGCCATTGCTTTCTGTGGTAGAATGGTTGCTAGCCAAGGTTATAGAACCCAATCTGTTCTATTATTTAACCCATAACTGGAGGGAAGAGAGGGATTAATACCTTTCCCAAGGGTATCTAAACTTATTTATAAATGGAACTTTGGCTGTGTGTTTGTATGTGTGTGCGTCTGTGTGTGTATGTGTCCTTATAGACTCTGAAACTGCTGAACCAATTTTGAAAATTTACACAGTTGTACTATAAGCATCTGCGAGTATATTTAGCTAGGTTTTGTGTCAAGGTACCCCCGATAAATATCGAAAATCGATAATAAAAAAAATCGGGTTATAGAAGGAGTGGTTCGATTTTAATTAAATTTGATACACTCATAGACAAAGACATAAGAAATGATATTCAGAAGTTTCAAGGTTGCAGTTCTTACAATAGTGCAGAAAATCAATAATACATATATATAAAAGGCAAGATGTTTGTGTGTGTGTCTGTTTTTCTGCCTGTATGTTTGTATTTTTTCAGCCCTTTTATTTTAGTTTTTGCTTCGGGTTTGGCTCTAAGTAGGTATAATTGTAGTTCTTAGTTTCAGCCAGGATACTATTTACTCAGAGGACTAATTTAGCTTTCAAAATTCAGTTTACGACAAAAAAACTTATCTGATATCGATAGCAGGAAATCAAAATTTGACTTACATCCATTCATTTTTATTTCAGTTTATGGTTTTGCTTTAACTGGAAACAACTATTGCTTTTTAGTCTTTCGTGCCAACGTCCAAAGAGTCTGAGCTCCAGGACCATGGATTAGTTTTAATGCTTTCATTACACCCTAGCAATGCCGGGCTATACTGCTAGTGTGTGTATATATATATATATATATATATATATATATATATATATATATATATATATTAGGTGCGATTGGTAAATTGTCGCAATTACTTTATTATTTCAAATATTCTTTCGGCTGAGTCTAAGCTCCAGGACCATGGATTAGTTTTAAAGCTTGCATTACATCCGAGCAACATTGGGCTATACTGCTAGTTTGCACATAAGTGAATGCATAGAATTCAAACTCAGCTCCCTGATTTTTAATTCCAAGTCTATATCCACTGCACCATGTTGAAAAGTAATGAAAATAAAATAATAAAATATGCTATCTCAAAGATATAGATACAGATTCACTATATTTTTACTAATATTGGAAACCTTTGTGTGTGTTTGTGCCATAATCATACTCAGATGACAGGGTCTATTGATCAAATTTTTGACATGAAGTTTCAAAGGACATTTCCTTCAACTGTCCACTCTTGTATACAAAACTGGCCTATCTATCAAGTAGCTTCTTCCAAATGTCATCAAAGCAATTATCTAGACTTGGTCATTCAAAAACAGGATGGCGTCATTCAAACAGATTTCTTCTTTCAATCATCTTCAATTCTTCATGACACTCAGCTTTGCTCTAACCATAAAAAATAACTCAAGGAAAACTCCCAAGAGCATTGGCATTAGACTGTGTTGATAGTTCTTGGGTTTGATTCCCAAGCAATGTTTTCATACTGGCACCCACATAGAGAAGAGAAATAATATTGTGAATCCAAAGGTACTTGTTAAATTTCTCTATCTTTAAAAAGAGTCAAATCTGACCGAAAATGGTCAGAAATTGCTGCTATACTTGGTCTGGTGCTACCCAATCCTCACTTTCCATCCTTGAGGGTGATAACTTGTGTTCCATCTACAACCACTTACCCATATATGGAACAATACAAGCCTTTCACTCCTACATCACTATTTTTGTAGCAGGTTGGCAGGCAAACTACATTTCTTGATTTCACCAGTTCAGACTTTCACAGGTAGGATCTGCTATGTCATATACATGGAGTCATTCCATTGAAATCCCATTGGTAAGAGGAAAGTTCCATCCTGACAGTTTCTAGAAATGTTGCACTGTGGAATAGACTTTGTGTTTTGCAATCCCAATCAATACAATCTTTACCACTTCATGTTTAAGGTCAACTGTTATTTATCCTACATATCCTCATAATGTACGCTTCCTTTTTTAAATTTTTTTTATAATCATTTCACCCCAAGAAAGACTTTACTGCCACTGGTGTGCAGAGGGTTACAAAAGAGAAACAGGTCACAGGAATATCATAGAATGGAAAAGGGAAGAATAGAAATACTGGTGTGAAGAGATCTGCATGAGAGTGGAGTCAAAAGAGAGAAGAATAAGATAAAGAAGTGTCAAGGATGGGGAGTCAAGTAGGTAAGAGATGGCAATTGACATTGCATTCAAACTCTTGGAGATTGTAGCTATCAGGGAAGCAAATATACGAAAGTGCAAGAAAAGAATCTGATAAAGTTGATGTTGTTGTTTCATTTGTTTTCACTGTAAAAGGTTGGGATCTAGTTGTCAGTCTATTAGCTCAAGTAAATCCAGGCAGAAGGGATGCTAGGGAGCTAAGCTCATTAAAGCAGAAGCCATGAAAATATTTATCAAAGAGACAGAGGGAACCCACATCTCATCAGAGACAAAAACTGATTGGATATGAGCTGCCAAGTCGGGATTGATTACATTGCAGAGTCTCCTCGGGATGTTGTTGAGTATTTCGAGATGAATAGCAGGGGCACCCGACCAGATGTGACAGCAGTATTCAATGTACAAGCAGATGGTAGATTTGTATATGTGCAAGATGGAATCAGATGACAAAAACTTCCTGGAACAATACAGTGACCTGACTTTTCTGGTAGTAGATTTAACTATTGGTTCAATGTAGTTGTTCCACTTGACGTCAGCTGTGAGAGTTAGGCTGAGGAGGCACAGTGTATTGCTTTTAAGGAGACTAGCCTGATCTTTGCTGACTGGGTGGGGTTAGGAGTGATTGTCTATGTTGGTTAAAAAATAACAGCTTCATTTTGGAAACATTAAAATTTACAAGCCTTTTCTTACCCCGGTACACCACAGATTGGAGGTTTTTGCAAGATCAGCAACAAGGTTTGCTTTGTCAGCCTCAGTAGATTTCTAATCAAGGTGGAAGTAAATGGTGGTGTTGTCAGTGCAGATACCTACTTGGGATCTAATTAGATCAGGGAGATCATTGATAAAGCTCAGAAAAATTGTAGGACCTAGGATAGAGCCACCCATGTTTGTATGATAGGATTTGGAAGTATGCCTATTCAATACGACATTCATTGAGCAATTTGATAAGAATGATTGGATTAAATCAAACAAGTGTCCTATAGTTTGCACAGAAGGCCAGCATGTCAGACTGTCAAATGCTCTGAAACTATCCAGGGCAACAGTTCAAGCTTCGCCATTCTGATCAAGAGCCTAGTGTATATGTATGTATGTATGTATGCCGCATTCACCCTAGTCGGGTTGAGCGGGCTTCCTCCCTGACGGAGCAAGTCTCATTGGGATTTGTTTAAGGGCAGGGTCCCAAGTCCTACCCCGTTATTTAACCCATAACTGGAGGGAACGGACGGATTAATACCTTTCCCAAGGGTACTAGTGCGCAAGTGAGTGCAGTGTGCTCGACTGAAATTGGAACTCGGCTCACCGATTTCCCCCTCCAAGCCGACATCCACCGCACCACAACGCACATCCGTGAACGCTAACAGCACCTGGTATTCCCAAGTGGTCACCCACGTAAGTACTGACCAGGCTCAACGTTGCTTAACTTCGGTGATCGAGCGGGAACCGGTGTATTCAACGTGACATGACCGTTATCCTAGTGTATATACTCTGTGATGGTCATTAGCATATCAGCAGTAAACCTGGTGAAGCAGAAGTTATACTCTTTGTCACAGAATAAGCTGTGTGTTGTAAGATGTTAAACCATTTCAGCATTGATAATAGCCTTGAACACTTTGCCAAAAATTGGTAGGAGGCTAATAGGGCAATAATTCGAGGAGTCTGAAGGTTCTCCAGAGTTTTTAAAAATTGGAACTACAGAAGAGCACTTCCAGCAGGCAGGAAAGCAAGAAGCAGAGAGGCAGTAATTGTAGAATTTTGAGAGAACAGAGGAGAGTTCAGGGGCACATTTCTGCATCATGATGACTGAGATTCCATCACTTCTGCTTGCCTTATAGAAGTCAAGCTTTGAAATTATGTTGAAATCAACGAGATGGTAATGTAAACATTACTCAGTTGAGCATCAGTTTTAGGTTGAAAATCAGGTGCAGATACTCCAGATGAATAAAATGGTGAGTTTGTGGAGAATCTGTGAGCAAAGCACTCAGCCTTGTCCATGCTAGTTGTGAGGACCTCAAATTTTTTGATTAAAGGAAGGATTGAAGATTTGCTGTTGTTTAGCACACTTTTGCAGAGATGCCTGTAATCCTTTGAGCTAAACTTTCAGGATGCTATACACTACTTCATTCTATTAGCAAACAACAGCTTTGCATCATTTCGGACTCTCTTACTATGAGAATTATTTCTTATAATTTTAGCAGATTATAAGAATTATGCGCTTAAATCAAGCAGAATAAAAGGATTATTTCTTTTATAAAAAACAACAACAACTCCAGTAGAATAAGAATTTATTCTCGTGGGAGGTATAATCTAACCTCCTTAAATTTTTTCCGTGTTCAAGGGGAGCAACTCTTCTAACATATTATCTCGTGTGCACAACGGCAAAGCAAATAAGATTAAAAATGCATGCGTCTCAATTACAGAACTATTTATTGCAACATATAAAATTAAAATACATAAAAAGGTTTTTACATTTAATGTGTATCGTTCAATAAATGATTAGTATTAGAAATATGTACAAAAAGACGGGAGAACTGCTAAAATTATAGGTATTTTAGTGTCAAAACTGATCACAGAACATACATTAAAAATATTATGACCAAGTCACAAATTAGCCAGGAGGGAAAGAAGAAGGTGTGTTTTACAAACACAGATACAAAGTACTTATGAGAAGGTGAAAATACAAATGATGTACTTTTACATTCAAATTAGTGGGATGCTGACAAGACAAGGGGATAACCAAATGAAATCAAGGGTCAGGGTAAGTTTAGAAAGTACCACCTGAAATAAATCTCCCTTCTAACCAAAATAATTTTTACACTCTCTTACATTCATTGCATGTAAAGACAAAGAGGCACCTATTATGATCAGATGGATCACACCTGTAAAGCCAGAAGAAGTGTTTTCCGTGGGCAATGGTGGCCAAGCAAGAAGGAGAGAACCAAAGAGAAGAATGAGGTTGAGTCAGAAAGTATTTATCAATCTAGAGGGGGTATCAAAAGAATTAAATCATATATAGATAGATATATATTTCAACCAATAAAATGCCATCAGAAGATTCCTTGAATAAACAATCATTACAAGGACAAATACCAGAAAAATATTTAGCAGATGTAGTTGTAGACCGACTATGTGTTATTTTTGGACAATTTAGAAAATAATAGTATTAACTCCCTTCACCACTACAAATTTGAGGAAATGATTTTTGAGAGCAAGTATGAAATAAATTTTTAACAAATGAAAGCCATGTATTCAAAAAGTTCACACCTCTATGGGAAATTAGATTTTCAATCTCTCTTACAGATATAAAAATTGAAATATACTGCTTCTCAGGGTTCAAAACAATTTCAGAGGTCAGTTTGATCTATACATGTACACCCGCCACACACGTATACAATGAAAGAGATGACAACCAGCAGCCACCAACTAAAGCCTTGTCCTTGCACTAACAGAAATATTAGGCTGTCCATTATAAGTCAGCCACACATTTAATACTGTACTACTGATTGATAAAACAAACCACACTGCAAGGGAAATTGAACATTTTATTCTTATTGTATATTTCTGAAAAGAATACACAACACTTATTTCAACTGACATTCTGCTTCTATTTTTCCCTCCAGATAATAACCTTTTATGCGTTTCATTTAAAGGATGTGTTGTTGTTAAATGTTTGAAATCCTTACACTTAGATATCAACAAAAACTTGGGTATATTTTAATACATTTTAATACACCTAGACACAGAATCATATCTTTTGAAGGGTATTTCAATCTATTTAGATGTTTTGCAAAATCACACCTCTCTGCATATATATGTTATTTCAAGGAAAATTAAACATTTTATTGCAATTGTATATTTCTGAAAACTGACATTCTGCTTCTAATTTTACTTCAGAAAATAACCTTTTTCACGTTTCACTTAAAAGATGTATTGTTGTTAAAGATTCGGAATCTCAACACTTTCATCATCTTAATCATTTAACATTCACTTCCATGCTAGTGTAGCATATACCAGGGTATCCGCTAACGAATTTAGTATTACAATTATAATTAATGTAAACAATTAAAATGTGTATAGGTCACATAGAGTTGAAAGCATGCAAATAGTGAAGGAAAAGTTGTTTCCCTTGTAACGTTAAGAAACAAAGAGAAAGTCAGAGAAAGTTACTTGTTGAACATAATTAAAATGTTCATGAAGAAAGTAGAATTAAAGTACATACTGTTTCTTGAATTGAAATGTTTGACATGAGTTTGTGTGTTCGAAATAAATTGATGCCTAATTGCTACCTGCAATTAGTGCAGGTGTGTGCGAGACGAGAATCAAACCAAGATCCCTCTGCCATATTGGATAGCAGTGGGTCTCGCTCAAGTTGGGAAACTGCTACCGATAGCTGGAGCCCAGCTGCCAGAATCCCATATGTCTGCTCGTTAAATACCAAACCAAAACGTGATAGATAAATGATTACCACGTTTCAAAAATGAAAACACGCCAGACAGTAGTTATGCATAGGTGTAAAACACAAAATGTAATATGCATGAATGCACATGTGGGTGTGAACATACAGATGTGTATGCGAGTACTATACTAGCATAGGTTGGACACAGGTTTTTTTTATGGCTCCATAATTGAACCATCATGAAAATATTGGAGCAAGTTTTACAGCTGTATGCCCTTACTGACACCAACCAGTTTTGGAGACTGGAAACTCAGTACTTTTATTGAGACAACACCATCTCTAGGAAGATTACCTACCAATGTTAGAGAGTTCAGTCTGCACTATTCTATGCAGAGTAGGTGAAGAGGTTTTTATTTCAGAGATTTCCTTCTCATCAACAAGTTGCTATTGAAAGCTAAAGACTCTTACCCAGCTTAGCTTTTTTTTTCTCTTAAATGACCCTTGTTTATGGATTAACTATTTGCCCATATCCAAGATCTTAACAGATACTGCCACTTCAGGTTAGAGTGGACCTGGGAACAACAGCAATTAAGAGGTGGTTCCATGCTTCTCTAAACCTCTCAATTAGAGGCCTTGCTGCCAGATGTAGTTTAACTCCATACCCAGAATCAACAGCTACACAGTATCAACTGAGAAAACTTTTAGGAAACCCTTGAATATCTTGCATGTCTGTCCAGCATTTAAAATCTGTTGGAAAGATGAAGAAGGTGGATATATTCATCCCACGTGAATTGACTGAGAAACAAAGAAATCAATGAGATCATCTCCATCTTGCTCTCTCGACTTGAGAGTGATTCATTTCTTGCAACAACAAAGCAAACAGCGTTGATTAGATGAGTTTCCAAAACATTACCCAAAACCACTTCTGCATTCAAAAAAGATTACTGTGTGGTGGTCGGCCAAAGGCTTTATTCATTATTTGATTTTGAAAAAAGGTAAATCAATTACAGTTAACTCGTACCGCAGCAAGATTGTATGCATGAAAAATTAAAAAGTAAACATCCTTGATTAGCAATGGCTTGATTCTGTTTCATGACAATGTACAATCTTACTGTTTACGGCTGACCATTCAAAACTTGCACAGCCTAGATTATGAGATTTTGAAGCACTCTCCTTATTTATCTGATGTATCCCACCTCAGATTATCAATTATTTAAACATTTTAGGCTTTGCATATGCAACAGAAGATTCTCTTATAGTGAAGGAGTAGCCAAAGTATTTGAACAGTTTATTAAAGCAAAAGAATAGGTTGTTTTTTTTAAATGAGTTAAATAGCTTGTAATTATAGTGGAAGAAAACTGTAAAACAAAATAGATATTGTTTTGATTAAATGAAAGTATTTTTTATGTCATTCATCAGAATATTATATTTCATATGTTACAACATGTTATATTTTACATTTTACTAGTTTTCGTTAAAAACATGAGTAACAGTTGCTTCTCTTTTCCTATATATACATCTAATCTAAACTTATTTATAAATGGAACTTCGTGTGCGTGTGTGTGTGTGTGTGTGTGTGTGTGTGTGTGTGTGTGTGAATGTGTCCATTACCTATAGACTCTGAAACGGCTGAATCGGTTTTCTTGAAAATTTACACAGTTGTACTATAAGCGTCTGCGAGTGTTCTTAGCTAGGTTTTGTGTCAAGGTACCACCGATAAAAATCGATAATCAATAATAAAAAAAATCGGGTTATAGAAGGAGTGGTCCTATTTTGATCAAATTTGATACACTCATAGACAATAACATAAAAAAACGATATTCAGAAGTTTCAAGGTTGCAGTTCTTACAATAGTGCAGAAAATCGATAATATATACAAATAAAAGGCAAGATGTTTGTGTGTGTCTGTCTGTTTATCTGCCTGTATGTCTGTATTTTTTTCAGGCCTTTTATTTTAGTTTTTGCTTTTGGTTTGGCTCTAAATAGGTATAATAGTAGTCCTTAGTCTCAGCCATGATACCATTTACTCAGAGGACTTATTTAGCTTTCAAAATTCAGTTTACGCCAAAAAAAACTTATTTGATATCGATACCAGGAAATCAAAATTTGATTACACCCATTCATTTTTCTTTCAATCTACAGTTTTGCTTTAACTGGAAACAATTATTGCTTTTTAGTCTTTTGTGCCAACGTCCAAAGAGTCTGAGCTCCAAGACCATGGATTAGTTTTAAAGCTTTCATTACACTCAAGCAATGCCGGGCTATATTGCTAGTATATATATATATATATACACATACACACTACTGGCCATAATTATTAGGCCACCCCAGTATTTTAAGATATTATGTATTTCATACTATTTTTAGTATTTATTGCCAAGTGGATAATTCTAAATGAAAATAGAATGGTACTTTTTTTATGATTACTTTGCAAAATATTACAAGGCAAGGAAGCAAAGATGAATTCCTCTGAATCACCCTAAATTTTCTTCATTCTTTCATTTGTGAAACTGCAATATAGGTAATTATTAAATATTTATAAATTTATTGTGCAGTATTAACAAAAGAACCATTCTATTTTCATTTACAATTATTCACTTAGCAATAAATACTAAAAATAGTATGAAATACATCACTTTTTAAAGACACTGGGATGGCCTAATAATTATGGCCGTATTTATTTGATGATATTTATTAGGCAATTTATAATAACTGATTTTCAAAATGCTTTTCAAACTATTCAAAAACCTCGATGTTGAGATAGAAGTTGAAACAAGTTCACTATTTAGACATAGAATTTAATCTTCAAACTGGCAGTGTCTTTCACTAGATCTGACCATCCAATTAGCTTAATCAAACTCTTCCCTAAGGGAATAGAATACAGACTATCAAAAACTTTTTTCACAAAACAATCTTCAATGATAAGAAAAAAGTTACGAAAGTGCCATAAAGACAAATTAGAATACAAACCTCTGCTAAACAAATGAAAAACAATACTAGAAATCAAAACATTATTTGGTTCAACCCACCATTTAACTTATAAGTAAAATCCAAAATAGAGCAAATATTTTTTAAAATAATAAATAAACACTTCCCTAAAACTTAGAATTAAATAAAGTATTCATATAGAATTCAATTAAGTTTTAGTTGTTCTAGTAATTTAGAAAATTACATAAAAACAAAACACCAGAAAGCTAAACAAACAGCTTGCAAACATAATATCACTAATAACGAATGTAACTGTAGGAACAAAAACAAATGTCCACTTGATGGACTTTGTAAAACAGAAGGAATTGTTTACAATGCTGAAGTACATGATACAGATGAACAAAGAAAAACATATTTGGGATCCACAAAAGGTATTTTTAAAAACAGATGAAATAATCACAAATTTAGATTTAAGCAAGAAGACCTAAAAATTGTACCAAATTGGCTAACCATGTGTGGAAATTAAAGAAAAAAAAGCAAATACCCTGATATAACATGGATTATATTTTAAAAAAAAAAGCTAATCTTTACAAAGGTGATAATGTATGCAGACTGTGCCAAGTAGAAAAGTTAGCCATTATATTGTTCCCAGAAGAAAAAAAATTACTAAATGAAAGATCAGAAGTAATGTCTAGATGTAATCACGCCTATAAAAACATCTTAGGATCATACATACCTGGATGCAAGTGTTTTAAGATCTTTATGTCTATTCTTCAATATGGCAGTGAATGCTGGACAATATCATCAAAGATTAAGGAAAAACTTGAATCAACTAAAATGTGTTTCTACAGAAGGATGCTGCAAATATCATGGATCGAGCATGTGAGCTGTGGTAATGCCAGGGACCGGATGTTTGCCCTCAGAGGTCCAGAAAGCAAATGACCAAAACTGGTCTTTGCGTATCTGGCTCCACGCAGATGTTTTGGTGGAAAACCAAATATAAATAAATATCAAATTCCTTTTATGGACTCTTTTCACAAGCCAACATGAATTTTGTTTATCGTCCAATGGGAAGCCCCGAATTAAATCCAGATGTGAATTCCAAAATGACTTGTTTGGACCCCCAAAGACAAAATAAAAAGCCGACACAAGAAGCATCGCCAGTTGAGAAAATACAAGCATAATTAGCATGTCCCTTGACCACGTCAAGCAATCACATCATGCTCTCCTCTCCTTTCTCTCTCAACTTTTTCTTCACTGTTCGCTGAGCCACTTACCTGATGAAAAAGGTGACATCAAAGATATACCTAACAGACACTCACACATACATATGCACAAACTCTTTTCGGCATTTACTGCTATGAACATTTTAATGACCTTTGTACTAACCAAAAGACATTACTTTTATTTGTAAAAAACCTTAATTGATATATATATATAT